>VZTM01030778.1:72368-92552 GCA_013400555.1 Jacana jacana | reverse complement strand
CAGACCATCCTATCAAGCCATTATTTTATTGTAGCTGCGTTAAAGAGCTATCACTTCAGTGTGCTGCCTTGCATGTCTACTTCTAAATAAAGATTATTCATGCACGACTCATTTCAGCAGTTTGTGGTATATGCACTTCCACTGAATATACACCTTATTAGTTGCTTGTTTCTTTGTATATTTGTTATGCTTACAGTTATTTAAACTGTATTAATTTAAAGTCATTAATAGAAGTTATTAAAAATTAAAGCTATTAATAAAAATATTCATTCACATGTATTTAAACTGAAATTAATGTAAAGGCTAATCACCATAAACACAAGAGGAACAGTGTTAGGCCAAGGAACCAACAGCAAAGTAATCAGTGAAAAGGGGACTCACTGAATTGATTACTCCCAAGCCCTCATTTTGAAATCATTCTTAAAAGTATATAATTTTTCCTTTGTCCCTGGTGTGAAACCCGCTAAGCTGAGCCAATCAAAGAAGGACTTCCAGGAGGATCTTGCAGACTGAGGAGGTTTTAATCCCTATGCAGATATAGCACTCATTATGAGATGCAAGGGGGTATCACTGCAAAACAATAAAACCATTGTGAAACTTACTATGGGATTTTTAAGGAGTTTGTGGAATGTGAGGAACTTACTGTGAGCTGTTTAGGGGAAGAATCAATGGCAGAGAAAGGCAGAAGAAAGATGGATTAGGAAGAAACTGTATAGGAAAGCAGAAGAAAAAAGGAATGAAGTGCTGGTCAAGAGTAAACTGGTTACTTGTGCCCTAATCCCCAACCTATCCTTATTTCTTATTAAACGTTATTCCTAGGTGTTTTTCTTAATGTGGTTGTTCCTATTCTGCGAGCATGCAATGCTCATAAACTTCAAGCCAGATTAGCCAGCAATTAGAACAAGCAGTCTAGAATCCAGGTACCAGAGAAACTGGAGAGCTGAGAGTTGGATCCTAGAAAGAGTAAGAGTCTGAGGATTGGCTGCTGGAGGGTCCAACTGTCCAAAATTTCTGCTCAAGAGATAGGAGATCCAAGGAGACCATAGGTCTGGACTAGCTACTGGGGTATCTATTTGTACTGACCAGTGGTCTTCAGTGTTCAGCTGTAGTGAAGGAACAGGATTAGGTCCTTCATATATATGCCCTTCATATATGTGTAATTACTACATATTTTCTGTGTGTAATGATCAGCGTGGCTGATCATATATAAAAGTAGTGTGTGAATGTGCTCCTATTTGAACCTCCTATCTGTTGGACCTGAAGACATGGAGCTGTAAAAGCTTCATATCTACTGGTCTATTGGACTCAGAAACCTCTATACTGTAATGTTTTTTAAAAGAAAGCTAGGGGTTTGGGAGATGTGGAAAGAAAACTGGAGTTAAAATGGGGGAGAGTGCCACTGATGCAATTCTTGAGAAATAAATGCTTCTAAAAGGAATAGTTTATATGAAAAAATTGAGGAAAACGAAGAGGAAAAACAAAGAAGAAAAATGAAGCTACAGAGTTCACAGAATAAAATAATATAAACCACTCAGACTGGGAAAAGTTTCAAAGATGACATGAGAATAGAATTCTAGTAAAGAAGAAAGGGATCCAGAACGTAACTACATTGCAGAAATCTCTGATTTGACAGTCAGAGACTCGATATGGAGAAAAGGGTGATATAACAAACTGCTACACATTACAGAAAATTAATTTTAACTGAAATAAATCATCTATATGCAATCTGAAGAAACAGTTCTAGTTCTCAGTATGCTCCTGTCTCTATCAGGTGATACTGGCATGGCAGCAGAAGAGATTAAACAGGGACAGTTCAGAGATATACTCAACAGAACTATTGGAGAGTTTGTAGACTGCTTCATTGTGCTAGAAAACAGACAGAAAGGAAGAGTATTTGCCTCCAATTGTTGATCCTTTCAGCGAACAACTGTTGGAATATTC
This sequence comes from Jacana jacana, assembly GCA_013400555.1. Classification (NCBI taxonomy): domain Eukaryota; kingdom Metazoa; phylum Chordata; class Aves; order Charadriiformes; family Jacanidae; genus Jacana; species Jacana jacana. The sequence continues at coordinate 90,611 of VZTM01030778.1, read as the reverse complement.
CATAATTATAGTGATGCAAGAGAGCAAAACAGTCAGAGGATGATAAGGAGTAATTTAATCCAGCATAACCGGTCTGTGGTAGTGCTAGACATGGGGGAGTAAAGGAGGGAAAAACGTTACAGTCTAAATAGAGATAAATGACCTGTATGGCTTATTATCTTACTTGCCTATGAAGATATGTTATGTGTGGGGATGTACTCAAGTACAAGAGGTGAAAACATCAAGAGAGTTTGCTAAAAGTTTTAATTGGTTTTGTAAATCTTTTAGATGAGGTTGGCCCAGCTTCAAATAAGGTAATTCAGCAATGTGGTCCCCTGTTTACAACGAACTAGAGCAGACTGCAAATTTGGGGCAGTAAGTCTAAGTCTCTAGAAAATACACTTAAAAATGCAGAAGCATATAATATATACAGAAGAAAAAGAGGTTTTAATCAATAGATGCAGAATTTAAGATAATGCAACCAGCCACAAAAAACAGTATGGAATCTTTGAAGTTTTTATCCTTGTAATTCAATAAAGGAGCAAAATTGGGTTCTTTTTCCTCACAAGTCTCTTCTAACATTTCCTCTCCTTGTAATATTTTATTCATATGTTTGTGCTGAAATTTTCAGTGACTTCACCTTCAATTGTCTGTCCTCCTTCTACCCTTCAGATGAGTGAAGTACTTGCAGTTATGAGCCTTCTCCTGAGGTTTATCATAAAAAGTCTCCCAAAATAAAAAAAGGCGTTGCTTGCTTGGTAATTTTATCTGAAAAGTTCTGTAATTTCAAAAATAAAACTTTTTTACAGGGTCAGGCAAACAAACAGAAAGCTTTGCATTGAAACATCTCCCACTGAAATTTAAGTTGACTCTCACTTAAAAAAATTAGCTGTATGCCAGCTAAATTTTCTGGAACTAGAATGTGGTCAGAAAGGATCTATTGTTTTCATGACTTTTATTACAAAAATTAAAATCGCAAATGAAACTGAAATTTCATTGTGACATTACTATAAATGTAAATACAATACCTTCCACACACAAAAATAAGTAAAATATTATCAAATAAAATCTGTCTTTTGAAGTTCTGAAAGTTGTAGGCCGCGTCAGAAATACAGACGCAAAATATTTCTGTATAAAAAACAAGAGTCTGTAGTACCTCAGAAATAATAAGGACCTTTCAGGTTCTCTAGGATTTATGAGAAATTAGAGTTGTCTGTATATTTTACTTGACTAGCTACCTCTAAAATGCTCAATGGTTACTGAAAAAATAGATCATTTACACTGTACACCCACACAGTTGACCAATGGCTTTCTGCATTTTTTTTTTTTCCCACTAAGGTTACATCTCCCCACAAAACATAATTTCTGTTATTTGTATCATATTCTGCATTTTCCAAGCACGGATATTTCATTTCAAGGCCCCATGACAAATGGAGTGTTTTCATTTATACTTATTTTACAAGTATAACAACACGGTACTTTGTGATTATCATGAATAAATATCAACTTCAGATTTTGAAGGTTTCCAAATCATTCACCCCATTAAGGGACTCTGGTAGCACTACAATTTTTCATAGAATCATATACTGGTTGCAGTTGGAGGAGTCTTTAAAGATCATCCAGTTCCAACCCCCCTGCCATGGGCAGGGACACCTCCCACCAGACCAGGTTGCTCCAAGCCCCATCCAGCCTGGCCTTGAACCCCTCCAGGGATGGGGCAGCCACAACATCCCTGGGCAACCTGTTCCAGTGTCTCACCACCCTCACAGGAAATAATTTCTTTCTAGTATCTAATCTAAATCTTCCCCTCTTCTAATTTAAAGCTGTACCCCTTGTCCTGTCACTCCATTTCCTGACAAAGAGTCCCTCTCCAGCTCTCCCACAGTACTCTCCCTCCATATCCTGTGTGTGCTCCCATCCTGAACATACCAGGGAGAGTGGCTGTTTTTGAGCAGTGACACACGTGAAAAAGATGACAGAGAGGGAGAAAAGGAGACCAGCATGTGCAGTCAGAATAGAGACACAAGGGTCCTGAGGGGCACGCTGAGAAGAGTGACAGGACTGTTTATGGTTAAAATCGTTGAGTGGCAACAACAGCAACTTGTAAAAGCAGACTTATGTCGGACATAACCCCTGAGAAACACACTCTTTATTTCATCCTTCCCACAAGTTTTCTCTTTCATCCTCATAATTCTTTTATCTTATACTACGGTCTGTAGTGTAGATGTCTGAGCAGATTAGGGAGTTTCTAGAGGATATTGAACTCCAAAAAACTCTGCGACCACAGAGGATTCTGTCCCATAATTTGTGATGGTTGTGATTGACAGTTTGAGGCAGCTTTTGAGACTTTTTCTTAATGTGGTTTATCTTCCCTTCTCATTCTGTGCATATTGGTAGTCTTCAAGGCTTTCCACAAAAGGTATTCTCTGTATCTATATACGGGTGCTGAATTTCAACATGTTGATCAACAGCCTAGTTCTACACCAGCTTGTTAGAACCCAGTGTTTAATATCCACCTTTATACTTTGCTGCTTCTCAAAACCTCTTCCTTGATGAATACCTACAATTTCCATCTGTGGAGTACAGGAATCGCAGACCCAGCCTTCCAATTAATGTAAATAAACCAATAGGCAAAGGGAATAGGAGAGACCATAACAGACCCCTAGGACCACAAGGTTCCTAAGAATCTCTTCCTTAGATCCTGGTGCCTTCCTTTCTGGTTCAAGGTTCCAGGTGGAATGTATAAACACAAACTATTTCTTGGTATTGAATATGTAAGTAGGTTTACTCATAAAATATAGCCACCACATTAAAAACTGCTTTTTCCTCATTGCAATAGCATTTATTTCAGGATGTGGAATACCAAAATCAAATTGCCTGAATAAATCCAAATATTAGACCATACCCTCTCCAGCCACATGTGGGTTTTTTGGTGTCATGAAAGAAAACTAGCACAGACTTGACTTTATCATTAATTACTGTTCATACTAATTATGTCTGTTTTCTTACTATTTATTCTCCAGAAGAGGTATTTTGACTTCTATCTATCAATTCTAGTTACTACTCTCGATACTTATGAACTAAATAAAAAAGCCAAACCTGTTGAACAATTCTGTAAAAAGCAAGACCTCCTCAAGTGGCAAAGATTCTAATCTACTCTTAAAAGCAGAAAAAGTATTAAAATAAAATGTCAAAATATTAATTTTCTTCACTTCCTATTATTATCTTATTGCAAATGCTGACTTGGAAAGAAAGCAGAGCACATATATAAGTAGCCACAAACCAGTTCAAATTCATTTCTCCAGTGATCCGCAAAATATATGTTCTTGTGTTTATTTCTGTAGAGGATGTTCTAAATAAGCAGAATGATGTGTACAAAGCATTTTGCAAAGAAGAGTCAATGGAAATACATGTACATGAAATGATAAAAGAAAAAAAAATCCCTAAAAACTTCCCCCTCACCTGCCAAAGAAATGCATTTGTCTGTCTTTTCCTACTCCTGTTTTAATTCTGGAAGTTCCTGTTGTCATTAGAAATCTTTCTTTTTTGGGGGTTGTTGATCTGTCTCTCTGTCTCAGCTGGACTCATATAACTCAGTTTAGAAGCTCTTCTCTATATGAGGGTTATTCCCCTGTAAAACCCTGTTTTCTTGCTATCAGAAGGAAGTTTCAAATGCTTAGCTTAAAAAGACATTATTTATGATTGTGTTTACTTGTCTTTTGCTAGTTATTTTGATTCTTCTGTGATTTTTATATGCTTCCCATACAGAAGCTTTCCAATAGAGAGCACAAGGGAGGTACTGCTTTGCTATTGAGAAGAAAAATCAATAAATCTATTTAAAACCTGCAAATATATCTTCAAAACAATACTTTTGTACCTTGTTTGAATGGAAAAATGAAGTAGCTGAGGCTTTGCCACAGGAAAACCTAATTTCCTTAAAACTGATTAATTGATAACATGGTAGAATTGGTTGATCAGTTCAACAACTTTTACATGACAAAAGATGCTTTACGAAAGATACATATGAAACTTTATTCCTTGTGAAGATTGAGTCCTTGAATATTAGAAAGACACCTTGTGAGATTAGGTGAAGCAGCTACTGGAAAAATAAGTATAAGTCCTATTCACATACAACTGTCAACAGGCATTTCCTTTTTAAGCTGATACTGGTCTTGATTTTTCAAGGAATAAGAAGATATTGCTCTTTGAGTTTTTAATAATTAAAAAAATATATGACAACTTCTAAGGGAAGCTATAGATGGAGGTCTTTGGATCCAGGAAAGTCCTGCTTTCTAGTTCCTGGTGCAGACTTAGGACGGCTCACACCCAGAGAAATTTATCCAGTCTCCACCACATTGAGGCTGCTACAGTCGCAGTAAAGATAGAATCATCGAGTTGATAGAGATGGAAGGCCATTAAATTTACATCATTGTTTTTCCAACCCCCCTGCCCTGGGAAGGGACACCTCCCACCAGGCCAGGTTGCACAAAGCCCCATCCAGCTTGGCCTTGGACACTCCCAGAGATGGGGCTTCCTGGATACAGATAGACATCCTAGACAAACATGGCCAGCCACAGAGCATCTACATATGACAAACCTTCCACCAGACAGTACCATTTTTTTTATTACTAATAAAAAAGTCACCCTAAATTATTTTCTTCCTAATGGTTCCAGCTTTGCTTCTTCTTACCAAAATTTACTATTTCTGCTAAACCTACTTAGGCACAGATGGTATTTCTGAAGTGGTTACCTGGGTGTTGTGCAATTCCAAAACACTCTCTTCCAAGTATCCATGGTATTTGGCCAGCTTTCCCCTAACTATCTCTGAAATCCATCCATCCCTCACCCTCATGGTACTATTCTTACACTGTTTTTGTGAGCTTCTCACCCTATTTTTTATATGTCTCAAGTTCTTATGTTCTATTCCACTGCCTAACTAACCTTCATGACATGGGTGTAATCTGTCTCCACACCAAAGTCTCCTTGCACAATCGCTCTTCTCTTTTATATACTCAATTCCAGAAACAGTCTGCCTTGTAATTTACACAGACTACCATGAAATTTATTGCCCTCTCTTTTAAAATTTAAAATTTCTGAAGTGCTCTAAGTTTTTAAGAACAAATATAGCTCTATTTCTTAAAATTACTGCCTTTAAAAAAAAAAATACTTTGCTTTTAAAAAAGTTTAGACAAAAACTTGTCAATCAGCTGTATCTACCACTAAATCAGTATCATCATAAATAATTAATAAAATCTTTGTCAGGTTTTTAAGACTGATGGCTGTCACAGCCAGGCTTCAAATGCAGATAAAATTATACTTAATCCACGAACACTTTTCTTATTCCATTCTCACCATTTACCTCTAACAACAATGTCCTTTCCCTTGCTGGTTTGTGAAACAGTTTATGAGGATGCAGCCAGGTACCCTGGTTGTTTTCTGCATATGCACAGCATGCATTAGCATTTCTGTTGCTTGAGTTATGCTCAGGGTTCTGCACCTGGGCTGGAACAATCCTCACTCTCAAGACAGACCAGGGGATGAGGTATTATGAGGTTGCCCTGAGGAAGGAGCGTTGGGCGTGCTGATGGATGAGAAGCTGACCATGAGCAGCCAGTGGGCACTTGCAGCCCAGAAGGCCAATCACATCCTGGGCTGCATCAAAAGACGTGTTGCCAGCAGACCCAGAGAGGGGATTCTGCCATTTTACTCTACTCTGGTGAGACCTCACCTGGAGTACTGTGTGCAGGCCTTGTTGAAATTTGAAAGCATAGGATTTACAAATCCAGATTTGAAGGGCATGATCACAGAAACAGAAAATTTTATGGGGTTGGAAAGAACCTCTGGAGGTCATCTAGTCCACCCCCCCCTGCAGAGCAGGTCTACCCAGAAAAGGTTGCACAGGAACATATCCAGGCAGGTTTGGAATGTCTCCAGAGATGGATACTCCATCACCTCTCTGGACAGCCTCTTCCATGGCTCTGCCACCCTTAAAGGAAAAAAGTTCTTCCTCATTTTTGCATGGAACTTCTTATATTCACCTTTGTGTCCATTTCCTTTTGTCCTGTCACTGGGTACCACTTCAAAAAAGACTGGCCTCATCCTTTTGATGTCCACCCTTTACCTATTTATAGTTATTGATCAGATCCCCTCTCAGTATTCTCTTCTTCAGACTAAAAAGACCCAAGTCCCTTAGCCTTTCCTCATCAGAGAGATGTTCTAGTCCCCTCATCATCTTCATAGTCCTTTGCTGTACCCTCTCCAGCAATTTCCTGTCCTTCTTGAACCATAATAGTACATTTGGGGATGGAAGGGACCAAAAAGATCATTGAAATCTAATAATGCAGGTTGTCCTGCTGTCACATTGCAAAGCTGAGAAGTAAAAACCTTTTAAATTATTACTTTAATGAGGTTAAACTAAGAATCAACTGATGTCAATTGAAGACTGATGTTCGTACCATATTTCTGTTATTTTTAAGGAAGAAATGCAAAAAGAGGCTGTAAGCAAATGGGACCTGTATTAAACATCTGTTCCTGTTTTTGTTTTTTTTCTGTTACTGAAATGAATTTGTTAAGCTGCTGATTTTAAATGATTTGAGGTTTACAGTGTTAGGTCTAATAATAGCAAACCAAACAACATCTGGTGCGGTGGAAATAAAACAGTTTGCTGTAACATTTAAAGTGTCCCAAGTACAAGGATGCACCTTTTCTTGATCCTTCTAAAAGACTTATTAAGCCATCGCTCTTAATGGCTATATGGCAGGATGGGATGTGGATTCCTGTTCCGTTACTAATAGTATAATTTTTATTTGCATTAGGAAGCTTATTGTAAAGACAGGTGTTATTCCTCCTCAAATATTTTCTCTTTTAAGAAGATAATTTCTTTGTGGTTTTTGTTGGCTTGTTTTTTGCATTTGTTTTTTTTTGTTTTTGTTTTTTTTTTTAATATTATGTCTGTTTTACTCCCTTGTTGTGCTGCTTTACTGAATGGTCAAAGTTATATCCCCCTGTACAGAGCACTGGTGAGGCCGCACCTTGAGTATTGTGTCCAGTTCTGGGCGCCTCAGCACAAGAGAGATATTGAGGTGCTGGAGCGAGTACAGAGGAGGGCAACGAAACTGGTGAGAGGCCTGGAGAATAAGGCTTATGGGGATCGATTGAGGGAGTTGGGATTGTTTAGTTTGAGGAAGAGGAGGCTGAGGGGAGACCTCATCACTCTCTACAACGGCCTGAAAGGGCATTGTAGAGAGGTTGGTGCTGGTCTCTTCTCAAGGGCAATTAGTGATAGAACAAGACGGAATGGCTGCAAGCTGCAGCAGAGTAGGGTTGGCTTGACATCAGGAAAAAAATCTTCCCAGGAAGAGTGGTCAGGCACTGGAATTGGCTGCCCAGGGAGGTGGTGGAGTCACCATCCCTGAATGTGTTTAGAGTAGTATGTTAGGATGTGGTGTTGAGGGATCTGGAGTAAGGGCACATTTGTAGAGCAGGGCTGATGGTTGGATTTGATGATCCCAAGGGTCTCTTCCAACCTGAATGATTCTATGATTCTATCTTTCTATCATTCCATGATTTCTTTTGTTTGGATGTGTCATTGGCCAAGTGACTTTATGTGTGTGTGTGTATACATGTATCTTTAATTGAGTATGTAAAGACACTTGAGGTGAATCCAGAACCTGAGCCTGAAATAACATAGGAACACATTATTCTTTTGATTAAATAGAAGATTATTGTTCATAATATCTCTGACAGATCTTAAAGGTTGCTTGAAATAATTTTCACATTTTGCACATATTACTTATTACACTTAGCAAGCATAGCTAATTGGCACAACCAAAGAACATGAATAACAATGTGGCTTAACACTACAAAAGAAAAGGAAATTATGTTTATTTCTTATAAATAAATTATTAGCTACTATGTATTATTTATGTTACATAAATTTAAACAATGTATAAAACATGAGGATAAATTTACTATATTTGGAACAAAATTAACTGAGCTGTCTCTTAGGACCTTTATTAATATTGCAAGACCAGTATTATACTACTGTATAATTGATTTTTGAAGACTAATTTGCATATGTTTTCCTAAAACACATCACTTAAGCTAGAAAATGTTATATATTGTGTGCTAGTCTCATATTACTGTGACAAAAGTGTGTTGTGAAGCACGAGACAAAGTTCCTTAAAATTCTGGGAAAACATGTTAACTTTGCACAAAGTATGAAATTGTTCTTTCTCTATGAAAAAGTCTCCACAAATTACTTAAATCTTCTTAAAGACAAGGCATTTTCCCAGCTGCTAGCTTCAAACCGCAATATGTTTGTATGAACTACGTATTCTATGTATATATACCCTCTCTGCAAACTATATTAATAAAATGACAGAGAAATTATTCTACAACTATATGAAATCCTTGTATTGGAAAGATGACTTCTACATCTATTTCTCTTATAATGGTCAAACTGGAATTAATTAGCGCTTTTCCTTAAGGCACCTGGTAAAGTTATTGAGAACACTCAACTGTTTTTTGTTCCAGATTGGTCTTAACTCCAAAAAAAAAACAACCAAAAAGAATATTTTCCTTACGGTGAAACAGTGAAACATAAAACAAACAAAAAAAACCAACCACAAACAAACAAAAAAATAGAGAAATTAATTGTGAATCGGGATTTCTTTTCTATTTTAAATATTTTTGGTTTGAGATACATTTTATGCTTTTATTATCTCAGGATATGTCAGTAGAAATGTTATTATATGTGGAAAATATTAAATGGATTTTTCTATACTATTTTGTAATAAAAAGTCAATTCTATACAACGTTAAAAAAAAAATCAGTTTTGTCAAAGCTGTATTTCTTAAAGGAAAAAAATATTTCCTTTAAAAAATTCAAAACTCCTCCAGCCCACCTCACCTGTTTTCCCACTTACAATGTGGGAAACTGAAATTAAACTATCTTAAGGGATTATAAAACTGATCTCCCAAACAGCCTATGAGATATCTCACATGTGGTGCCAATAAATAAGGCGCTAAAGGTCACTGTTACCACATGTTGGAAATGTTTCAGTAGAACTTTATCATCAGGGAAATTGTCTTGTAGATGGATCAGTTTGGAAAATTATTTGTTACTGAACTAAAGTAACTTGAATTTCACTCCATATTATGAACTGTGCACTTTTAAAGTTTTACCATCCTAATAATATAAAACGGGATGTGGAAAATACTATAATTGATTTTTATATGTATATTTTTGTTGATTTTTTGTTTATTTTCTTCTGGCATTTCCCTTTTTATCCTTAGTTCTTTGCTGCTGTGGTCAGCATAGGTATTAAATTTGATGACCAGGAACACATCTTTAGTAGAAAACGAAGCAGAGGTTATAGCAGGGTTTATGTACTGTAAAAGATTACATGTTTATAACAGGGACAGGAAGATTAGTTATCATATTTGGACATAAAGTTTTACTTCGGTGCATTCGGCTACATGAATGTTTTCGTAAATTGTTTAAATTGTCCTTTGCAACATGAAGATGTTATTTGCCATGTTATCTTGAAGGAAAAAAAAAAAAAAGGAGGTTCAAAAGGCAGAAATGGAGAGAGAAGGAATCGTTTCTGTTCAAGAAATTCTCTTTTCAGGAATGTTCTGTCTAAATCACTAGGGAGGCCAGAAAAGATGCGACTCATTGAATATCTTACAAAAGATCTCACTGTGCTTCTATTAGAAAGAAACATATCTTAATATGAAGTTAAGTCCCCTTCTGTATTTCACACATTTTTAAATGATACTTAGCAGAACTTTTATATTTGCAGTTGCAAAAACTATCATACTTGATCAAAACTGTATTTTATTTATAAATCAATTCCAATTTTTGATGCATACTGTGAACAAGTAATCATAAAATCATAGAATCTTAGAATGGTCTAGGCTGGAAGGGAACTCCAAAGGTCACCTAGTTCAACCTCCCTGCAGTCAGCAAGGACATCCTCAACCAGACCAGGTTGCCCAGGACCTCGTTGAGCCTCACCTGGAATATCTCCAGGGAAGGGGCCTCAACCACCTCCCTGCTGGGCAAACCTGTTCCAGTGGTCCACCACCCTCAAAGTAAAGAACTTATTCCTAATATCCACTCTAAATCTGCTCTTCTCCAGCTTGAAGCCATTGCCCCTCATTCTGTCACTGCAGGCCTTTGTAAACAGACCCTCCCCAGCCTTCCTGGAGGCCCCCTTTAGGTATTGGAAGGCTAAAGGCAGCTTCCAGATGAGCTAGTAAAATGAAAAAAAAATTAAAAAAATGTAGGCCCACCTAGAGGAAACACTATGAAGAAGCAGAACTTTTGTCACAGCTGCTGCAGTATTTAGACACCAGAATGCCTGTCAGTTATGGAACGTGAGTATAGTCTCAGAGGGTCTTGGATGCCAAAGAGTTAAAGTTCAGTGCCTTTCCTTTAAATTTTAAACTGTTAGGGCTGTTCGTGTCCCGTATTTCAACCAGCTGAAAATCTTTAGTTAGTGGACATATTAAAACCTCTGTTGTCTAGTAGGAAATGATTAAAGCCCTATGATTTCTGCACTTCCTCTAGTTATCTCAAATGTCACTGTGATTGATGGCACAACATCTTTTCTTTTGTAATGTTTCAGACTTTGTTGCTTGCCTTGAAGCAGATAATGTAGCCCCAGCACAATGTGAAATGGCAGATAAATAATTTGTCTTGTTTTCTGTCTTAAGTTGCCAGTAGAATATCTGGGATACACTTGTTCACCTGCCTTGAGATTGTTATTTGATAACATTCTGGTGGCTGACACCAGCCACGTGCAAACATATTAACAGGCAAATTGTAGGAAAAAGCTGTATTTCTCCTTGAAACACAAAGTATTTTGTTGCCCACAGAATACAGCAGTGACTTTCATACACACATTTCTATAAACTTCATGAAAAAAAAAAAAAGGTTAAGAAAACCACAACCAACCAATCAAAAGAGTAAAAGGATATATTTTTTTCAGTTTCTTTCTTCCAAATCTTCTCATTCAAGTATTCTGAAACATCCTGGTCTACCAATAACAGGGAGTGTGTGTGTTATGTTTTATGGTGCGTTTTCTTTTCTCCCAGATCTGAGGTAGCTTTGTGGCAGGGGTGTCCAAGTGCCAGCTGTAAAAGACCTACATTTGGTGCCATCCAACAATTAAAAGCAACAACACCAGATATGACAAACTTCTTTATTTTCTCAATGTCTTTATCAGCCCAGTTCTGCTCCAATCATCTCGGAAGAAATATAGTCAGAACTAGAAAGAACCATAAGAAGGGTAAGAGGGAAGATCAAAGCTTTGATTTGCTTCTGTACAGGAAATAATTGAATAGACAGGAATCTTTTAGGCTGCAAAAGATATGACTCTGAAGTTATATGATCAAGTAATCATGTGTTGTATGGATTAAGATGAATCCAGAAAAATTTTTCATTGTTTCTTCAAATTAAAGAATAAAGTAACAAAAATATGTGAGCAGGTGTTTGAGCAGGAATGCTCAAAACATATAAAGAAGTAGATAGTTTAAGTGCTGAACTTTGTCACTTGATATAGAGACTATGAAGTCAAACGAAATCAGGCATAATAGTGCATAGTCCAGCAAGCCCTGTTGAACATATCAGTAGAAATTCAGACATCTACAATTGAATTAATTGGAATACCTTCACACTCAGAAAGAAGAAATAGACATTTTCAGGATATAAATGATATTCTAGAGCAGCATCAGGACTCTCAGTGCAACCACAAGCCTCAGTGGCCACAGCCAACCTCAAGCCCAGCCTGTTCCCTTCTTTTTTTGTGATGATGACTGAACTGTCAACGGGACCAACAGCCATCACCATCCCTACAGCACAGAGGTTGTAGGACTGAGCTCAGCCGGGGGCGTCACTGCCCTGCCTCTGCTGGGTTCACCCTTGACTCCCAGCTCACTCTGTTCCCTCAGAAAAGGCCGAGATATATCTGAAGAATAACTCTTTAAGAGGGTCTGGTTTTTTTAGATTTAGTCGGTGATACTGTACATTGGGAAAATAAAACATTATATTCTTAAATATAATAGATACAATAAATAAATTGTTATTACTTATTACATATATAATAAAATATATACAATAGTTTTAAAATACTATTTTAACTTAGTCAAATACAGTTCTAGGGAAATCCAGTGATGCTCCTTGCCAGAATCACAGAATGGTGCAACTGGAAGGGACCTCCAGAGATCCAAGGCACTGCTAGAGCAGGGCCATCCACAGCAGGTTGGACAGAGAGACTTCCAGGTGGGTTTTGCATATCTCCAGAGAAGGAGACTCCACACCCTCTCTGGGCAGTCTGTCATAGGGATCTGCCATCCTTTAGGTAAAGAAGTTTTTCTGCATGTTCAGAGGGAACTTCATAGAATCATAGGATCATTCAGGTTGGAAGAGACCCTTGGGATTATTGAGTCCAACCATCAGCCCTACTCTACAAAGTTCTCCCCTCCACCGTATCCCTCAACACCACATCCAATAATAACTTCCTATGTTCCAGCTTGTGCCTGATACCCCTTGTAAGGTGTAGGGTCATTCAGGCAAAATATCAGACCTAGAAGGACTCTAGGTCTGAACCAGTACATTCTTGTGCTCTTAAGTTACCAGAAACTCCCTGATAGAGCTCTTTGGGATAATTTATTCAGTAATGTCTACCTGGAGCATCATTTTGGTTTTGCTAATATAAGAACTGACCTAAAAGGGCAAAAAAAAACACTTCTAGGTGGACACAATTCATTGTCTGTGCACACTGAACAAAATATGCTTTACAGACTTATAAAACCTTTCTGCATCCTGTAATTTCACTGCACAAAGTACACTTATATGTTGGACTCATTCACACTTGTTCTGTTTTCTACTATGGGGTAGTAGATGGAAGGGCTCCTGTTTTTATAAAAAATCACTGTACGCTACCAAATAGTCTGTTCAGTGAAATTTTCCCCTCCTTTTCCTGACCTATCCAGTAATTGTACTTTCTGTATCAATCAGTGACATGAGGTTAACGAGCAGGAAAAATTTTCCTTGTAAAACAGACACAATTCTATGAAACAAAATACTAAGTGATAAGATGCAGGCAACTTCCAGCTGAGTGGGAGAAAAAGAAGTGTAGATAGGGTGTCAGTCTTTGTAAAGAAAAGAATAAAATCTCATGTCTTAGATTGATGGCATAAAAGACCTTCTACAACAGTGAAACAAAGTTCTCTATGTAAAACTGAAAGTTACTTATAGACTGTGTGTCAATCAGACCACTTTTCATAGCTGACAGTTCCTAAAGGAATTAGAGAGAAAAAAAAAATAAAAAAAATCACAGACTGAGGCTCGAAGAGCAAAATGTTTCCCTTTAGATTCTTCTATCTCAATAGACTTCTGATGGGCTTGACTGATCCCTCTGAACATACGAGTCTGACTTGGTCACCGAGTAGGACAGAAAAATCCTTTGATTCGCATTTTATGACTTGACTTGCAAAACTCATGCTATTGAAGAAACACATCTAGAGATTCATTATAAGCAACAGCCTGAAGAAAGGATAAATGATATGAACAAAAAAAAAAAACATACTGGGTTGAAAAAAGAGACATAAATGCATTTTTGGATAAACTTCTGTTGGTTAGAGAAAGGGTGAGATTAGAGCTGAAACCCTTATTTCTGTGGATAGAATAGTCCCTGTGGATTCATAGTCTCAGATTTAATGAACATTTTTGTACGATTTGATTTATAACGTGTTGGGTTTGAAAATAAAGTATCAGATTATAAATGGGACCGTGAGGTAGCCCAGCAGTTTAGGAAATATCATTATTTCCTGGGTATAGTTCTTTGGATTATCAGGAATGTGGAAATATTTATATAATACTAACTAGTTATTTCATTATTGTTAGTCTCAGTGGGTTTTAAAAATGCATCCAGCTGCCTTTTCTTTCTAAAATTTACAAGGCGTGCCTATATACTATATCTCTCCACTGAATGGAAATAATCTTGTAATAATAGATTTGACCCTATAGCCTAAGAAAGTGTATCACTCACATATTTCTCAAGTGTGTGAGTATTTTCAAGTATATATATATATATATATATATATATATATATGTATATTTAACNATATATATATATATATATAAATTAGTTAGCTGTTAAGATGACTAACGTAATGGAGATGTGCCAATGACATCAAATTATGTGGTGTGGTCAAAAACGTTGGAGGGAGGGGATGCCATCCAGAGGGACCTGGACAGGCTCGAGAGGTGGGCTAGTGTGAACCTCATGAATATCAACCAGGCCAAGTGCAAGGTCCAGCATGTGGATCAGGGCAATCCCAAGCACAAATACGGGTTGAGTGGAGAAAGGTTGGTGAGCAGCCCTGAGGAGAAGGACTTGCGGGTGTTGGTGGATGAAAAGCAGGACATAAGCTGACAATGTGTGCTGACAGCCCAGAAAGACAACCCCATCCTGGGCTGCATCAAAAGAAGCCTACCCAGCAGATTGAGGGAGGTGATTTTACCCTTCTACTCCACTCTGGTGAGACCCAATGTGGAGTACTGCATTCAGCTCTGGAGTCCTCAGCATAGGAAGGACATGGACCTGGTGGAGCAGGTCCATAGGGCGGCCATGAAGATAATCAGGGGGTTGGAGCACCTCTCCTATGAAGACAGGCTGAGAGAGCTGGGATTCATCAGACTGGAGAAGAGAAGGCTCCAGAGAGACCTTAGAGAAGCTTTCCAGTACTTAAAGGGGGCTACAGAAGAGATGGGGAGGGACTCTTAATAAGGGAGTGGAGCCGTAAAAGAAAGGGTAATGGTTTTAAACTGAAACAGGGGAAATTTATATTAGATAGTAGGAAAAAAATTCTTTGCTGTGAGTTTGGTGAGGCACTGGAACAGGTCACCCAGAGAAGCTGTGGCTGCCCCATCCCTGGAGTGTTTCATGTTCAGGCTGGATCGGGCTTTGAGTAACCTGGGAGGTGTCCCTGCCCCATATGATTCTATGATACAATTAACAATGTGGACTTTTCCTTTAAAACGCATGCCTTCTGGATTCCTGTGGGACGTTCGCATATTTCATTTTGACACAGCCTTCCTCATAACAACTCTTCAGAGTCAGAAATCCTTTGATATGTGCCCTTTGAATGGCAACTTTAAATGGGGGGATGCTTGAAACGTCCTATATCTCTCTTCACATTCCTAAGAGGTCAGAGGGGTTTGCTTTCTCTGGAGCAGCTTTGCAACTTCAGAGCAGCTGAAATTATTTCTGCTGACCCCAAGCTTATATCACATCAAAAGAAAAGATTTTGAAACGACACAAAATTGTAATAAAAACAAGCAAACAAACAAACAAAAAACCAAAACACATGGCATACAGGATATATCTCAGTCTTTATTTCTTTGAAGTATTTTATGCTTCTTTAGTTCATTCAGTCTATTCTCTAATGTTCTTATGCTGTTTTTTCTTGGAATTTTTTTTTTTAATACTATTAACTTTCCTCTTTTGACGTAGTAAGATACCTATATGTACAATTTAAATAACACCTCAACATTTAAGTTTTCACTTAGTTACTATGGAAACCCCTCTCTCTTAGCCTTTCCAGAAAGATAATATTAAGGCAACTGGTCCTTAAAAGCATTTGCACTGAAAAATTCTGACTTTTTTTGGTTCAGACTACATGTTATTGAAGCTGGAGTTGACAGTTTGCTGAAGCCAAACACCAGTCCACCTTCTTCCATTCTAAGATCATTCATTCACTGCACAAAGATCCCTAAGCATTTATTTATTTTTTTTAATATAAAATTATCTCAGAAATAATTAATGAGGTTTTTTCTTATCTCATCTGTCCTCAGGTGCACATAGACTTGGCCATAACTTTTAAAATGGATTCTACTAACTTGAGTTATGCAAGCGCATTGTCCTGAATTCCATAATGTAAATCATGGACTTTTATACTTAATTTTATTCCACAATTAATATTAGTAGTTGGCACATGACAAACCCATTGTCCAGCTTCCTGCGTATCTTCTGCACTGTAAAATAAATAAGAATTTTGCCCTTTATTTCATCCAAGCCAAACTCTCATCTGTGTTGCTTTGCTAATGCCATGTCCAAAGAGACTTACCAAATTTACCAAATACACACAAAGTTTCTGCCTCTCCTTTGTCAGCCAATGTGCTTATTACAGGACTAAAGTAAAAAATAGCTTGTCCAAGAGACAAGCTGACTTAGGTAAGGACTGCCAAGGAAATATTCATGTAAAGGAAGAGGTGGTGGTAAGAATAGTACTTTTAGCATTTTAAGCAATATCTAGAATATTATTTCATCAGTCAGAAAAGGAGAGTTGATGAGCTTGTTCTTTTATGATGCACTCAACAAACAATTGGTATCGACTTTAACTTCATCAGAAGCACTGAGTGCTTATTACTTGTGTTTAGAGGTAATTACACTCCTATTATTGATAATTTGGTGTTCTTTCTCAGTAAAAAAAAAAAAAAATAGCAAGTAATTTTTACAGGACAGAATTTTTGTTTTGTCACTAACATTTTGTTTCATGGAGTCACACAAATAACAATGAAATTCTTACAAATAATGAATGTAAAACACTGAAAGAAGAATCACAAAAAAAAGCAATTTTGAAAATTTGCAAATTCCAGAAATTAATTACTTCTCAAAAAAACCCAACCAACCAACTACCTAAAAATTTGCAACTGAAAACAGCTCAAGAGACAACCATAAATATGCAATATGAATTCTAAATGAAATCAATTCCAAATTTTGACACATATATGTGGATAACTAAGAGAACTGTTCTTGGAAAGATGAGAGATAATGTGCTCCTTCAATAATAAGGAGCTAGACCCGGCTATCAACAGGATGTTTAAATTGAGCTAATGCTGAGTGAATCTTTACCCTTGTCTTGAGCTTCTAAGTGAAGAAGAGAGCATTCTGAAATATAGCTACTGGGAAATGGAAATAATCTTGTGGTATCTGTTCCGTATTTCTAACAAAGAAAAATACATTAAATTGTCATATGATGCAAAATATGGATTTTTTTTAAAATCTTATATAACATTTACTAAGTAGAAAGAGACCTAATAAAACCCATTTCACATCAAATTCTAAATCTTACCATTTTACTTTGAGAGGCTCTGTATAAAATAGCTTACATTTATGACAGGTGTTGGGAACAATGTTGATAGGGTCAGATTATTGCTTGTTATCTTTTTGCCAAGGAAATAATAGTAGACCAGAAGAAGAAAGTATATTAATAGGTAATGATACTTATTTGCCCGTAATTAAAAGCTCCACTATTATTAATCAATATTTACTTCATTCTGTGTTTTAATTTGATTGTATCTAAAAAAAGTTAACATTATTTTTGATTTAAGGGATATTTCCAATAGAAGACAGAGAATTTCTTCTTGCCTACAAACTGTTATCTAAAAGTAGACTACATACTTGAGGTTAATGATGATCCAGAACATTTTTTAGATAGAAATCTGGTAAAAGCTAGCTAAAGTGGAAACTTCCCTCAAAATAGCTGTAATTTGCACTGAACTTCCTAAAATCATTAATTATGTCAAATGTGAACTAATTATCAAGCACTGGAACTGTTTGCCATGACACTGTGACTGCTTTTGAGAGAGAAAATCTATGTTGACCAAATGAAAAACAATTACAATTATTATGAAGAAAATTCATTTAACAATAGACCCCATACTTTTTTTTAATAAAATTTAATTTTCCTCAGCTGTGTTACTTACACTTCTGTCATCCATATAATATAATAAAGACAGGAATAATGACAGATGTGTGGGAAGGCAATGGAGTGTGTCTCAAATGAGAGACCAATAACAAGACACATTCAAGGAGAGAAAATCAAAACTCAAACACTGGTTAAAGTGACTACATAAGAAATTGTTCCTTCATCACTCAAGGTTACAGTCTACTTGTGTTTGCACAGCAGAAGTCTGATGAGCAGTGAAAATGATAACATATTGTGAACCCACAGCACTTAAACATTGATTTATAAAGGCAATAAAACACAGGAAAAAAGCTATTGTTTGCTAATTTTTTTTTTATGGTTACCAACAAATTCAGAACATGGTGCAAGTGAACATGATATTTCTTCCATTAGAAGAGTAAAGTTCAGCTGATGTCTCACAGGACTTCCTGACCTGAGGGAAGAAGTTGTTATCTCAGCTAATTGAATTCTTTGGTGGGAATCCAACTAATTAGTCTTCTAT
>VZTM01030778.1:21492-48935 GCA_013400555.1 Jacana jacana | reverse complement strand
GTGTCCAGTTCTGGGCCCCTCAGTTCCAGAAGGACAGGGAACTGCTGGAGAGAGTCCAGGGCAGGGCTACCAAGATGATGAGGGAGTGGAGCATCTCCCACATGAGGAAAGGCTGAGGCAGTTGGGTCTCTTTAGCTCAGAGAAGAGGAGACTGAGGGGTGACGTTATTAACATTTATAAATATGTAAAGGGTGAGTGTCAGGAGGATGGAGCCAAGCTCTTCTCAGTAACATCCAATGATAGGACAAGGGGTAATGGATGCAAGCTGGAACATAGGAGGTTCCAATTAAATATGAGGAAAGATTTCTTCACAGTGAGAGTGACTGAACACTGGAAGGGGCTGCCCAGGGAGGTTGTGGAGTCTCCTACTCTGGAGACATTCAAAACTCACCTGGATGTGTTCCTGAGTGATCTGATCTAGGTGTTCCTGCTCTGGCAGGGGGATTGGACTAGATGATCTTTCAAGGTCCCTTCCAATCCCTGATATTCTGTGATTCTGTGATCCTGGCTGAAACTAAATGGTTCCATCTTGACCTGTGTTAACATCATCCAGTGCAACGTGTGCATATGAAAATTCATATGCAAAAACTTATCGGGTTCTGAAAATGGAAAGTCTTTAGAATCACACATATGTGTGGATGTGGATAATCTGCATAGGAGACAAATATACAAATAAGTGTATATATATATATATGCATAACTACAGATATAGTTCTGAGTCAGAAGGGACCTTAAAGTTCATCAACTTCCAACCCCTCTGCCATGGGCAGGGACACCTCCCACCAGACCAGGTTGCTCCAAGCCCCATCCAGCCTGGCCTTAAACACTTCCAGGGATGGAACATCCACAATTCCCCTGGGCAACCCATTCCAGTGTCTCACCACCCTCACAGGAAAGAACTTCTTTCTAGCCCTCTTCCAATTTAAGGCTGTTACCCCTTGTCCTGTCACTATACTTCCTGACAAAGAGTCCCTCTCGATATGTATCAGACAAGTACAATATAGCTTACAGCTGCAAAATTCCAATGTATATCTTTAGCATTTATTTTTTACGTGCTGCATCATAAAGATTGTGAAAATAGTCCAGTAGATAATCAAATTATTTTGTCCGTCTAAAAACCTACCTATTATAAACCTTTCAATGCATCCAGTATTTAATACCCACAACTGCTACATATTTATCTGGTGTTTTCTATTCTCACGTTCAGCATAATACTGACTAATACTAATGGACCAGTCCTAGGTTTCAGTCTAAATCTGTCTATACAAGAATATCTAGGTTTAATTTGTATATGTCAAATCTTTATTCTTCAGGGGAGGCTGCTTACTCCCTTGTTCTACATTGATCTATTTACTTTCATTACAGAATCACAGAATATCAGGGATTGGAAGGAACCTTGAAAGATCATCTAGTCCAATCCCCCGGATCATCTAGTCCAATCCCCCATTAAATAATTTTATCATTTAATTAACTTAATAATTTTTTTTTTGTGGAAAATGTAGCTGAATATTTGTTGTTATCTGAAATCAGGGCAAGACATGGTTAAAAATCACATTCCTGACTTAATTTGCTTGTGAAATAGTGAAGTCACACAGAAGAGTTTTGGCTGGTTTCCTAAAAATGGTTTAATTTTCTCTTTCACTTTGACTTTTTGTTTCACGTGTATTAGTATTTTTGGTTTATATTCAGTATCATACCACTAAGATACCTAAGAATCCTTTTAGACTGTTTTCTATAATGAATAGTAAATATGGGAGAACTGATTGACTTTGTCTTTTTCTCTTGGTCTTTGTCTGTTTATCTTGAAATACAGTATAGGGACTTAAACTCTGCTTTCACATCAGAGTTCAGAACAGACACATGTTAATCTTATTGTACTACAATTTAGCCTGCTTCTCACTCAGAAGATGGCCTTGGTTCATCTGAAATATTCTGTTGGTGCTCAACGATAAAAAGACAGAATATTGTCACCCAACGCCTTTTTTTTTCTGGTGTGCTTCACATATAAACAACTTGTCATGTCAGTTCTGACTCCCTGGAACAACTGTATTTTTTTTCCTGTGTCTTTAAGACCTTAAAAATGGCTGAGGATTCAAGATAAGTTCCAACAGAAAGCAAGAAGATCACAGTAACTCTACTGTGCAACCTATCAGTGTAACAAGAAACAGGGATGATCTCAGTCAGGTATTAAAAACTCATAGTGCAACTCCCTAAGTCATGGAGAAAAGGTATAAAGTTAGATCTTTGAGAGCTGGTTAATTTTTTCCTAGTATCCATTACAAAGGTAAAACTCTCCATCATAGTTCGTCGACACACTATGTTGATCCTGTGAGGACTTTTGCTCCATGAAAATTGGTCCAAGCCCTATCCTTACTTTATCTTTTGATCTCTCGGAGGATCTGTCAAGAGGAAGTAGTCTTCCTCCAAAACTATGACTACATGTGTTCCCCTGCATTAGAGTAACTTAGTGTTAGACTGTAGTTTATGCTGTCAAAACTTGTGTGTGCGAGCAGATGCCATGTTTCCACAGAGCTGATGCACAAAAGGAAAGTGCTAGAGCTCAAACTGTCAACACCTCTATTTGTGAGCAGATGCCAGGTCTCGGCAGAGTTACAACACAATGGAAAAATGCTTCAACTGTCAACACCCTACATGGGAGCAGATGCTGGGTTTTGGCGGAGTTAAAAGTAAGAGAGAAATATGGTATTAGCACCCAGCTTGCAGGGAAAGTCTGGGCTTTACCAGAATTCACATCAAGGAATGATATAGCATAGGAACTCTCCACTGACCAGTGCCTCAGCTCATACATTGAGAGTAGACACCAGAACTGAAGAAGGTTTTGGCACCCTGCTCTAAAAATGTAAATCAATGTAAATTGGGAGAACAGCAAACAAAGAGTTATCTGGTTTCCCACCACTGAACCTAATTGGTTGTAGCAAGGGGTTGCTAAACAATCCACCTGTCATTGTGGCTTGCAATGGTGAGAGAAAATGCGTGAGTAAAAGGTCTAAAAGACAAAAAAAAAACCCTCTACAACCATTTATGAGGGTGTCATGAGTGTGTGATTTGGAATGTTTAAGGAATCATCACCAAAAGTATCAGCAAAAGTGGTTTTATTGAAATAAGTTGTTATAAAAGTGCATCTTAATGAAGTTTGATGGCAAGGTTCACTCTATTCCTCACTTTGCAAAGAATATAACAATGATTCAAAACTACCAAGACACAATCAAAGTTACCAAGAAAAAGATATCAACATTACCAATATCTTAGTGCACTGTAATACCAGGTTATGGGTGATATCGGTCATTCACCAAATACCTGCAGTTTGTAAGAGGTGTCTCCATCTCGATGAACAACCTTGAGAGGTGTTCCAGCTCAGGGGGGAATCCCTACCATGTAGCCAGCTGCTTAGGATAGAAAGCTCAAAGAAGGCCCAAAAAAGTGGTTGTCTTGTGGTCAAGTCACATGCAATGGGAAAGGCATGCATGAGAATCCTTGTACCCACAACTAACTTTGTTCCTTCAAAAATGAGTCTTGGAAATTAGAAAATGAACTATAGAAAAAACTTTTATTCATACATCAATTGCATGGTCGCTGTTCCAAGCTCATGTGCATCAAAGCTCACCATCTCACTCTTTTGTCAGTTTTCAGAGAACAGATCTGAACTAGATAAGTTCATGGCCCAGTAACATCTTAGACCTTTTCCTCCTTTGGAGCAGGTACCAAACTATCACTAGTTCGGTTAAGGAGTTGAGTGCATCTATCACAGGGGAGTAATGTTTTGTCCTTTAAAACTTGCTTCTCTAATTGCATTTCCATACTCGAGTGTAGCTGCAATTGTGTATTTTAAGACTATCAATGCTGTTAAACACTAAAAGGATTTTTGGTACTTTGATTTCATAGAAATACCAAGAGTAGAATTTTGAAGAAGTCCATTCCAAGAGATAAAATGAGAAGAATTTCGATGTGCTGCTTGAAACCTGCATTTAACCACATCTGTACAAAGACTATAGCAATATAAAAGTTAACATTACTAGTGTGTATATATATACATATATATGCTTATTACTACTTACAGATTTAAATGCACTCTTCTAAAAGAAGGTTAATATTTTTTTTTACTTAATAGGTGCAAAGTAAAGCATAGAGACTTAGATACAATGACATTTGACGTTTGATAAGCATTCTTTTCCCCCAGGACTGAACTTAGTGCTGCATTAGGAATTTCCCCTACTGCTTAGATCTTCCATTAAAATTATTTTTTTTTATCTTGTCAGGGTAGGTAAGAAGATGAATCGGACTTGACTAAGCAATGAAGAATATAATTTCTAGAGATGAATCCTCAGGACTGTCTCTGGAGAACAAAATTGTTACATTTTTGCCACACAGTAGGTGCTGATAGAACTAAGGGGTAACTCTGGATGGTGTCTCTGGGACGGTTTGTTGAAGCCCTGCCGTCCAGTAACATAATTAAGAGCATCCAGTGACTTAGGAAATGGAAGAATCAGTAAACTCTTCTTCTTCACTGTATAGTGGAAGCAGGTAAACATATCATTATCCAAGTGAAAAGTGGGTAAACCCACATTTATTCTCAAGTACACCAGTTGTGTCAATACAGTTTATGCCAGAGTCAGGTCAGAGTATAATCAGGAAATGGTAGCTGAATACATACTGTAAAATTTCTGCTTATTATTTGCTGACCTTAGGCAACTGGAGTCAGCATAATCTAACTCTTCAGTCACTCATAACTTTCTGAAAATGTCATTGCTCGGTCTGAAATTGTCAAAACTTATCTCCATTCATCAGTAAACAAGGAGCTATACTTTTTCTTTTACTGAAGAATAATGAAAAATGAAACAGTACGTAACTTTCTATGGCTTTCCTTTAACGTAACAGATAATTAATCTAACCAAGTCATTCAGAATGAGAATACCAGAGGTAACAGATCAGAAAATAGGTATTGCAAGAAAGATAGAAAACTGTGTTAGCTCTGTAATAATAGAGAAAATTAATTCATATATATATATGTATCCTTCTTTGTTTCCTATATTGTACAATATTTAACCTAGAAGGCTCAAAGACCACCAAGAAAATTTTTCTTTTGAAGTGTAATACAAACTTTAAGAGAATTATACTTTATTAAACATAGGTTTCTATCTATAGATAGATTCTAAAACTTGTTTTTTAGCCGATAAAGAATATTTTTCCATAAAACCATTTGCTATTATAATGTTCCGGAGTGGAAAACAGAACCATAAAACATGACACTAGATCCTATTTGGAAAAAGGATTAAAATGCATACCGATAACAATGAGCTATTCTTTGTGTTTAATTTTTTGGTTTTTTATTAGAGTCCCATATCATGGTCTTTCTTTATTTCTAAAATCACTATGCTTCTTAGTTTCTGATATTCAATGGTAGATGGACTCTTCAGTGTCTGTCAATGTCTTTCAGATACTCAAAGTCGATTACAATGAAGGTCCTTTTAAAGATATATTGTACAATACAGCAAATAGAACCCAATTCCAACTTGCTGTAATGGCTGACTGCTTGAAAGGCAAAGATAAACACCAAACAAAAAGTGGTATATAATTATCTAATCTAAGACCTGATGCCTCACTGAAAACAATGACATTTTGGATGTTTCTGTTGATACTGATGCCTTTAGGTAAAGACTATCAAAAATATTGTTGAATTCATCTCTTTACTAGTGCAAGATTTCATGTCAAAAATAATTTTCCATGTTTTTCTTTGTACTGAGTTTTTAGTAGTACAACATTTCAGTGTAATTCTTCCATAAATCACGGAGTCACGGAATGATTTGGAGTTGGAAGGGACCTCTGGAGATCATCTAGGCCAACCCACCTGCCCAAGCTGGTCCACCCAGAGCAGGCTGCAGGAATGTGTCCAGGTGGGTTTTCCGTATCTCCAGAGGTGGAGACTCCACCAATCCCACTGTTCAAAAAAAAATTTACATATTCTTGTGATTTGAGATTATTTTGAGATCATCATTGTTCTTTGATAAGTAGGAGCATAATTTTTGCAGCTAATGAAAAGCTTGCCTTCGTTTTCATATCAGAGGAAAAAAAAATGTTGCAGATAACATTTTTTTTAAATTGCATGTATACAAAACATATTATTTTTAAATTTGTTGCAGTTTTCTGTTTTTGTGTTTATCTTAAAGCCAATGAAAATAGTCATATGCAGAGTTCCATTTTAAAAGAGCATATACTTGAAATTTCATACACATTGGACGCACGACAATTTCTTGTAGACTTGATGTCTTCTCCTAATATTCAACACCCAACTAATCCACTCATGTGACAATAAATATTTCCTTTTATCTCCTTGAAATTGACCTCTTGAAAATACTGTATAAATAATGACCAGGTAAGGTCCTGCCTCAGAAAACAGATGTCGCTTCAATTGTGCATATTTGAAAACTGGTTTGGTAAGAAAATATATAAGATTCTTCTCTGCAAAATACATATAATAAGAAAAATGGGGAATCTATGTAGCTCACGTATCAGTTTGCAATCTGTAGATCCAGTTGATGAGATACATTAGGTGACAACACACACATATGACAACATTTCGGTTTGGTGGACCAGATGCTCAGCTGTGATTTGAACTATTTTAACTGTTGAACTATTTCACCTCTTCAACTGATGTAAATAAACGTTGTTATAACACCACAAGGGCCAAGTGTTCTCACTTCTGAAAAACACAGGTCCTAAATGGACACTTTGGGTAGAGATATTCAACAAATGCGTAAACACTTGTTAAAAATTCTGTCACAAAATTTAGCCATCCTTTCACAAAAGCAGGGAAACTCGAGAACTTTCTACCTACTCAGGAGACTGGATCTTCTCCAGTTAAATGACACACTTCTAGCTGTGCTGTTGGGAATGTGTCCCTACTTCAATCAGATCTTTGCTAGGTAGGGCTTTACTATAAAAAATAAATTAAAACCAATAAGGATAAACCTCAAGTATTCCAGATGCTAAACCAGACAGATAGCAAAATATTCACACTTAAAAACTCTTCCCAGTATAGAAATTTTCCTTTGCATAAAGGGAGGTGTTTGTTCAAACACTCAGAATAATTTGATGATTAACCATACTATAAGCATTTGAACTTTTGTTACCCCCCTACTCATAGGATTCTGTGAATTAATCTACCTTGAATGACCTACATGAAGTTTTTAAATGTTCCACAGATTACGTACAAAGATTATTAAGGTACAGCAGAGTCACCAGCTCAAAATCTAATCTAATTAAAAGTTAATTTAAAGTTATGCAAAAATGCAAGATTAGCATTAGATATTGCCTTGTTTACAGTATATGAGGGGAAGAGAAAAGAAAAAAGGAATTGTAAAAAAAACCCATCACCTTATCTATAAGGTTTCAGATCAAATGTTTGCCAAGCACAGTTTTGCAGATAATTAACAGTCTGTGTTAGAGGAAAAAAAAAGAGTATTTCTGTGCTGTATGTAGATGATACTTCACACTTAAGAAGTACTTGCTTTCTGAGGTATCTAATTAATCTTCACAGCATTCCTGTGAAGTAAATAAACATTATTATCACCACATGATAGATAAAGAAAGGGATAAATGGCAGGCCAGGTGTCACCAGATGACAGGTGATTTAGCCAACATCATAGAGAAATTTCACAGTGAACCAATACCTAAAACTGCATGAGTGACTTCTGGTCTTTTAAATTATGAAGAGTTGTTTGTGGCAAAACCAACCGCGGGGAAAAGTCTGAGACCACCATAAAATGTAAATTTTTGTGTATTTCATACTTTCAGCTGAAAAATACTTTCAGTTGTTTACCAAAAGCTACCTCCTGAAAGCTACCTCCTGAGAGGAGGTTGTAGAGAGGCAGGGGTTGGTCTCTTCCCCCAAGTCACAGGCAACAATACAAGAGAAAATGGCCTCAAGTTGCACTAAGCGAAGTTCAGGTTGGATATTAGAAAAAAATTTTACACTGAAAGGGTTATCAAGCATTGGAATGGGCTGTCCAGAGAAGTGGTTGAGGCACCATGCCTGGAGGTATTCAAATGACAGGTTGGCATGGTGATCAGGGACACGGCTTAATGCTGTTTTTTTGTCAAAGTGAGGTTGATAGTTGGACTAGATGATCTTAAAGGTCCCTTCCAACCTAGATGACTCTTTGATTCTATTTTTATACCCCATGTCTGCCTTGTGTCACCAAGCTTTGTACCATTCCTTGCCACCAGAACTGCAGACGATCAGGTTATAGTCTCAGCTGCGAATATCCATCAATACTTTCTCTGTGCTAAATCTAGACTCAGATTTAAAGAAATTTTTTTCCCCTTTTATTAGTTCTTAGCTGGTGTCAAGTATTGATCTCAGTAGCTCTTATTGCTGGCATCCAGATTCCTGCAACAGAACGAAGGATGGCCCCGGTGATTAGCATTTCTTCAATTAAATGGACTGTCTAATGTTCATGTTGGGCTAATTAAATGTTTTCCTCACACAAGGACAAAGGTATTCCTGATTAAATTGCCTTACAGTAAACTGAAAAATAAACATAAGGAGGGTGTCTTTTTGTTGGTGGATGCGGAGGGTTTTTTGAAAGTATTGAAGCTGTGGAAACCTTAAATACAAAAGCATTTGAAAAGCTTTTCAGGAAATTCAGGGCGGATAGATCCATTCCTGGCTGGAACATCAAAGCCTGAATACAATTTATAGATCAAGAAGATCTAAAATTACTGTTTGCCAGGAGGTAGTAGGGCTGGCTCCGTGTGGAATCCTTGTTCTTTCACTTTTCCCTTAATATCCACTACCAGTGTCTCTCAGAAAAGGAATATTTGGTTAGATATTCACACTTTGGTGTGATTCAAAACTTAAAATCTTACTTCCATTTCACATTCTTAAAGACACTGAAATACTGTTGTGATGTTGCCTACACAGGCCTGTAAAGGAGAATGAGAGTAGGAGAAGTTGTTGTAGACCTGTTGCTGTGTATTAATGTCAAAAAGATATGAATAACACATTAATGAAATGATTAAATGGATTTGTGCTCAGTTATTGAATAAGCTGTAGATAAAATACACGTTCATGCATGTCCTTGTGGGATTGTGGAAACAGAGCAAGTGTGGCAAGAGAAAAAAAACACCTCACTTTAATTTATAAATCTCTGTATTGTGCATAAAAGGCAGGGGTTTGGTAACAGAGACTGCGGGATACCTGTGTGGAAGGAGACTGCGAATTGCTCTGTGACAGTCACAGCAAGTTCCAGGTGACTCTGAAAAGGCTGGAAACAGCCCTTTCTGCCCCAAACTTTCAACCACCCAGAGGAGGACACAGTGCCTCTGTTCAGGTATGCTTGAGGAAGGGTGGCAGCTGCTGGGGGCAGGAGAGATCAGGAGTAGAAACAAGAGAAGACACAAGAGGACACTCAAAAAAAAAGGATCCTTGAGGAGGTGAGTAAAGAGGTAGGTTTGGAGAAAAAGGAGGAGGAATGTGGAAGGGGATATTGTTGGGGACATATGAAGATGAGCTCATGGAAGGAGGCACTTCTGATGAAAGAGGGATGCTCTGAGGGACTGCAGCCTGTGGAGGATCTGTGTGGGAGCAAGGATATCCCTAAGTGGCCTGTGGCCTGTGAAGGACCCAGGTTGGGGCAGGAGAAAAGTAAGAAGTGAAGAATGACAGAGGGAAACTGCTGTGGGCTGACCATTGTGTCAGCAAGGGGGTTGGCAGGGACTGAGTGTAATGTGTGGTGAAAAAATGGGGAGTTAATATGAGAAATGGGGAAAAGAATTGCTGAAACAAAGATGAGCCCAAGAGTCGGTAGGAAAGTCTTTTTCTAAGTGTTTAATTTTTCTTTTCTTTTTTTTTTTTTCCCAAATAACACTTGAATTAGCAATTATAAATTCAAGTTAATTAACAATAAATTTGAACTGAGTGAAGTACCTCAAGTCAAGACTGTTTTTGCTTCTGACAGGTTCATATGTATAAATGTTCATTTTCAATATACTTAATATATGAATAACATAATACACACTTAACAACTAATGTACACATAACATAAATATCATGTCTTCCCTGTTAATGCACATTGGTTACCATCTTGGTATTTGCTTTTCTTATCAAGACTCAGAAACAAGTCTCTTAATCCTCTTGCAGAATTTTTCTGATGGGCAGGAAGAACACTCAGTCCCTTGACATCAACAGCTTCCCATGTGAGGACTTTCTGGATGGGTACCTTAGTTGTTCCAATTTTGGAGTTTTTTTTATAAGATCACAACATTTTGTTACCAAAAATAAATAGCAATATCACCCTGAAAGGTTTAAGTTTTCCAGACTCAAAGGTAGCTGCAAAAAAATAGAGGAAGTAGCAACTCTGAAGTGCAGAAGAGTTTCCTACATAAGGCCATCTCCTTCCAGTGGGAAGTAGAAGAAAAGGGAAAACAATTATCCCACAGGTAGAATTTATTGTCCTCTCTAGTTATACCTATTATTCTAAAACAACTCTTTAATGTCATGATGAAATTTATTGTTTTCTTGATTTTAATTGATTTTTTAGATTAAGTGTTGACTGAAAGCTAAAAGTAAGACTTTGGTGATAAGTGTACTTTGATACTTGAAAGTGGCTTTTTTATTGTGTGCAGAGGATGTGCTTTCCAGAATGTGATTAGCTAATTACAGTCAGTGAAGTGGAAGTTGAAATCAAAGCATAGTGTGAAGTAAACTACTGGCTTTTCTTGTTTATAAAAACAGTTTCTGTTGATGACAAAGCCTCATGAACTGTGCTGGAGAGCAATAAAACAGCATAATTTTTTTCAAAACCACACATGACACAACTTCTCTTCCAACCTATGATTCTATGATTCTATGATTCTTAATTTTTGTATAGATAAAAATAATTCTAAAACTCTGATTTTAATAAAAATAATTCTAATTCTTTTTTTTCATCTTATACTTAGAATAATAGAATCATAAAATCATTTAGGTTGGAAGACACCCTTGAGATCATCAAGTCCAACCATCAGCCCTACTCTACAAAGTTCTCCCCTACACCAGATCCCTCAACACCACATCAATCTACTCTTAAACCCAGTCAGGGATGGTGACTCCACCACCTCCCTGGGCAGCCCAGTCCAGGGTCTGACCACTCTTTCTGGGAAAAATTCTTTCCTAATGTTCTGCCTAAACCTACCCTGCTACAGCTTGCAGCCATTCCCTCTTGTTCTATCATTAATTGCCTGTGAAAAGAGACCAGTGCCAACCTCCCTACAATGTTGTAGGGAGCAATGAGGTCTCCCCTCAGCCTCCTCTTCATTGAACTAAACTGTCCCAGCTCCCTCGATCACTATTCATAAGATATATGCCCCAGGCCCATCACCATCTTTGTTCCCCTCCACTGCACTCATTCCAACACCTTGATATCTCTCTTGTGTTGAGATGCCCAGAACTGGACACAAGACTCAAGGTGTGGCCTCCCCAGTGCTGAGGACAGGGGGACCATCACCCCCCTACTTCTGCTGGTCACACTATTTCTTATACAGACCAGGATGTCACTGGCCTTCTTGGCCACCTGGACACACTGCTGGCTCATACTGGCTCATATTCAGTTGCTTTTTTTTTTTAGTCTTCCTTCTTGGTTGACGGTGATAAGTATTTCTTGGGCTTTCTTTAACTCAGAGACAGGCTTCTAAAACAGATCGGATGACTAAGTTTACAAGAGTCTGTTTCTCTTTATGGCTGCAGAGGAAACCCAGAAAATTAATATGAAGAAAATATATGGATTGCTGATAGTTTTGCAATATTTGCTTTATAATAATTTCTTTAGCAGTTAGAAAAAGTTACTTGCTTTCCAGTTTAGATATGTCTAAATATGGAAAATTCAATAAAAAAAAAGAGAAATATTTGCTTGTTCTGCTGACAATTATCATCCAAGGGCATAAAGTTGATGGTTTTATATAGCAGTTCAAAGGCTGATGAATATAAAGGACCTTGTGATAGTTTTTAATAATTCCTCTATGTTTCAAATAAAGCTTAATTTAGGTGTTTTATTACATTTCAGTGGAACGACACTTTATCCCCATCTTTTTTCTTATTAATTGGATAGCAGAAGAGTAATGCAGGAGGTGCAAACTGAAACAGCTTCTGAATTACACTTTGCCACTGAATTACAGTTTGCCAGCCTCCTTCGAGCCATAAACTGGTAGAAATCATTGCACATCTGCATTGAATTTCACAGTAGTTAAAAACAAGTCGTTGGTATTTTGAAGGACGACCTCAATATTTTAAAGCAGGAATTCCCATCAACAAACAACCCCAAACGGGGCAGTGAATAGCTCAGAACCGCATAACAGGGTCAGCAAGGAGAACTTCATTTCCTCTGTGGGAAAGTTATCACCACAAACCCTCTGCCAACTTTCTTCTTCCTCTATTATATCTACTCTCTGGTGGATGTCACATTAGAGACTGCGGCCAAAACACCCTCCATTCTTCACCTACTGGTGCATGAAGGAATCTGCGACAGATGCTGCAGTATTCAAAAGCCAAAGTATTAATTGAATAAATGGGTTTGAAGCCTTATGGCCTTGCCAATGATTTAATTCCTGGTTACACAGAAAGACAAAGATTGCCTCCTACAGGAACTAAAGCTGCTCTTCAATAAAGAATTATCAGAATCTTTTTTTCATGGCTGTCCTGGTTTGAGGTAAAACAAACCAATTTTCTGTTCAGTAGTTTTACGTTTTTAGCTGGGCCTCTTCTAACTAACTAAAGTCTGAAATTAACAGCACATTGTTCAGAAACTGTTCTGTCTCACAGTGATAAGACCAAGGGATGGTATGCAGAGAGGCCCTTGCTTATACTTATTGCTATAACCACCAATGTCAGGTAATTTTGTTATTTGCCACGTTGGAGGGTCGGAAGCGGAAAAGCATAGAGGGGTCACACTTGTAGGGAGGAACAGCCAGGACAGGTGACCCAAAATTGACCAACTGGGGTATTCCATTCCATCTGCATCATGCTCAGTATAAAAGCTGAGGGATCAAAGGGTCAGCTCTCTCCCTTCAATGGCCGACGTCTGAGGAGGACCCTGTCTGCTCATCTGCCTTTGACCCTGATCCGTAATCCAGCTCCTGTCGGTCACTGAGTCCAGCCTGGGACATTTTACTGATGCCTGCTGGTGATGTGATCATCATCCTGGGAGCCTGATACGGTTTTGTATAGACTGTATACTTTTTTTCCCTTTCTTTTATACTTTCTAATTTTTCTTTTTATTATTTATTACTGTTATTTATATTTTCATTAAATAGTTTAGTTTTTTCTAAACTCCTGAATCTCTTTGATCCTTTTCTCTCTTCTCTTTTCCTTAGTGTGGGTGTGGGGGGTTGGGGTAATCCTCTGTCCTGTTGGTCAAAACCACAACAGTGGCATATTTCCATATATACCGCAATAAACAAGAAACAATGTAGATAAACAATTCCTGAGCTTTATGAGACTACTGGTATTAAAGAAAATTATGACAAAAAAAAAAGTATTTAACATGCTAATAACAGTGGGGAAAAAGCTTTCAGGATCATTGAATGATCTCTTTTTACCAACAGAGTGAGGTGTCATCTGAAATTAAAACTTGGTTTCATTTAAAAAAAAACAACTTGGTTTAGTGAAAACTGGTTATTTGGTTTAGTAAAAAAACTTGGTTTAGTGAAAATAAACTAAAGTTGGTCAATGACCAACTGAAACTTATGTGAGAGAACTTTAATTTTTTCAGATTGTGTAATATGTTTAATATAAAAAATCAATTATCTTTTCATAATGCAGAAATAGATATCTGCTAGCAAATTTAAATGAATCTTTTCTGATTTACCTTTGTTTCAAATAAATAAGTCTGGGGTTTTGTGAGACTTGATTTACTGTAATTTAATCCTGTGATTGTCTGACCAAGACTCACGTGCAAAACTAACTCAGACTTGTTGAGAAGATCACTGTGACTGACTGGATAATAATAGTGAAGAAGCAAAGTCTGGAAAGGGAGTAGATGTCACTCCTAGACAGAAAGGCATATAAGCACTTGAGATCTTGAGGCAGGTTAATAAAGACTAGTTTTTAAAATTGCAGCAGAGTGCACAAAACCAGTGGAGGGTATTTTCAGAGCAACTTAAGCACCTACCACTTAATGGCAGGAGTTGTGTTTCACAAACACAGGCAAGATGACTCAATTTCACCAAGTATTTAAAGCAAGAGTGAAGCTGGATTCTTGGGATCCTTTAGTGATGCTCTTTTTAAACATGTAGATTTATTTAAATGTAAATACTTGCTATGTAAAATGTTTGTGAAAAGACGTTGCAAGTGTGACTCCCCTGCCTTGTTCCAAAGAACTCAGAAAACATTTGTTTTTTTCATTCTTTAAGTCAGTATTATTGACATATAATGAACATACTTCAAATTTAGACTAAGAAAGGGATCTTTGAATATTAATTAATAAAAGCTTCAAGGACAAGAGTAAGTGTGTGGATAAGTGGTATGTAATTTTTAATTTAGAATATTGTGTATATTAATATTTTTTTTTTAACTTTAGAAAGACACAGGGGTTAATTTTGATTTAGTTTGTTTATTCAAGTAAAACAAACTTCAGTGACCTTATTTATTTTATTTGTTTAGCAGATTGAAGTGATTATATTTCTAGGTTTCCCAAGAAACAAAATTACACGAGTAATAAATACTTCTAAGCTATTGTAGAGACCCTGTGCTGTAAAATATAAATTGAAAAAAAAATATGTGAAATTCCTACCAAAAAAAGTGCACTCAGGATTTTTGTCCTGGTCTGCTTATGGATATGATGGATGAATATGATTAATAAGATTACTGGGACATCAATTGGTTTAGCTCTCATCTAAATTATACAGATTTAAACAAGACCTATCCTATTTATGCAATTGGTCATTAACACCAAATCAGATGTACTTCTTGTTTAGCACAGTACAATGTTTATCCTAAAAATATAAAATTCCTAGGGAAAAAATATTTATTTATTTTATTATATGGCTTTTCTGCAAAGCATGTGGCAAAATTTTGTAAGTGTATGTTTATTTATGTAGCATTTTATACTTGAACTATAGTAGAGCATGCTCAACTGGAGCCTGGGCATCCTCCCAACTGGACTCTACACACCCATCACTGGCCACACACTGTGATCTCATAAAATGGTTCACATTGGAAGGGACCTTAAAATCCATCCAGTCCCAGCCCCTGCCATGGGCAGGGACACCTCCCACCAAACCAGGTAGCCCCATCCAGCCTGGCCTTAAACACTTTGAAGCATCCACAATGTGCCTGACTCGAAATATTTTTATATCTAAATTTCCGCTCTTTTAGTTTAAAACTGTTATCCCCTGTCCTATGTCTTCCCTTCTTGATCAAGAGTCCATCCCTATCTTTCCTGGAGCCCCTTTAGGGACAGGAAGAGGCTCTAAGGTCTCCTCTGAGCCTTCTGTTTTCCAGGCTGAACTCTCACAACTCTCTCAGCTTGTCCTCACAGCATCTCCATTGGCTTCCACTGGTTCTGCTCTAACAGGTCTGTTTCCTTCCTGTGCTAGGGACTCCAGAGTTGGAGACAGTGCTCCAGGTGGAGAGCACTGCACCATTTAATGTAGGGCTTTGTGATAAACTCAAGTTCCCTAAAAAAGTTCCTCACTTTTCTAGGCAGTGTTTTCTTGTCCCAGGATGGTTCAGAGATATCACCTGCAGTCTCTAAGGCTGTCATTTCAGCTGCATGGGCTCTGTTTTCCATGAGGAGTTTCCACTTAGAACTCTGCTCCCACCATCTTAAAGGCTTCCATAAAATTCCACATGAAATTCCCATACAATGTTGGATAAAAATAAAATAAAATAAAAAATATATATAAAAAAATCTAATAAACGATATGAATTTCAAACAGGACCAAGATTCTTTGCTGGATTTTAAAATCAAATATTTATAGAATGGAATTTTCTACTTCATACTGGTTCACTGTCAAACTACAGTACTGTCACAACAGAATTAAGGTGCATTATGTCCTGTGGATCTACCTCACATCATTTAGAAGCAGACTGACTCCATTAACATTTAGTTCAGGTTTCATAACCCTGTACAGTCTTTTTTACTTAGTCTGGAATTTACAGCTGTAGGCACAGAGGTGTAATAAGTTTAAAAAGAAAAAAAAAAATCACTCTGCGACCCCAGCTAAATTAGTGATAAAGTCAAGAACAGAATGGAGAGTCTTGAATTCTTTACCATTGGTCTAATTGATAAGCAGGTATTTTTTTTCCTATTTTACCGCTTCTATCAGGTTACATTTTCTGGCTTTTCTTTGAAAGTCTGTCTATAGACACACACACAAAAGAAAAGAAAAGAGAATAAAAAAAAAAAAAGGCGACACTCCAAACTATCTTTCTTTGGAATCTTTATGCTGATGTTAATTCAGAGTACATAAATTTTAAAAGCTGTGACTTATTATTAACAGATCACTGAAATTAAATGCCAGATCCTTCTTTTTCTTAGACACACATATTCCCTACTTGAACATTTAACTCTCCTACAAGTTGTAGTTCTTTTAAAAAGAAACTCTCCAACCAGTTTTATGTCAGAATAAATTGTCTGCATTGATATACTTGGTGTCAGTTCAATGACTAATTGTGAATTTAAAAAGCTGCAGAGCTCAGTATCATCTTAAAATTCAAGCATCCTTTCCCTACATCTGATTAGTCCATGCCAAGGGGCAATGAGCAGTCAGTGGGAAAAATACCGCTCCATTAAATAGTATCTTTGGGCTTCCAAAGCCCATTTATTTTTGACAGGCAATCTTTCTCTCAAAATCTGAATAATTTCATTCTTGAGAAAATACATTTTGATTATTGAAATGATCAGATGGGTTTTTTTGGTGTGGTTTTTTGTTGTTTTGGTTTTTTTGTTGTTGTTGTTGTTGTTGTTCCCCTTCTCACATCAAGGTTCAACACAGTCCTAAAGCACATTTCAGATACATTGAGTCGGTCAATAAAAAACTGTCTAAAATAAGGACTATTCAGTACTGAGCCACTGTATAAATTCTGTTTCAAATCTGTAAGCCTGATAGTCATACTCTTATGTCCTGTTTTCTCTATCATCCTAGAAGGTAAGATTTTAGAGACGTGAATATTAATATCAGAAGCAAAATCTTTACAAACTAGTGATACACAGTGATATTTTAATGATGTTCTTTTTATCTTTTTACTCTATGTGCTTGTCTCA
Organism: Jacana jacana; assembly: GCA_013400555.1. Taxonomy (NCBI): domain Eukaryota; kingdom Metazoa; phylum Chordata; class Aves; order Charadriiformes; family Jacanidae; genus Jacana; species Jacana jacana. The sequence continues at coordinate 31,677 of VZTM01030778.1, read as the reverse complement.
AATGTTTTTGGGTTTGGCTTTGGTTCTGGGGGTTTTTTTGAGGCTTTTTTAACTCTAGCAAATGGCTAAAACCAAAATTTTATTCTTAGTTCTTAACTGTCAAAAGATAAATGGAACCTGACTAATGCAATACGTGACTGTGTCATGCCAGATTGTGTCAATGCCAGAGACAGTTAAAAACCTTTGTCTTCTTCCTTAAATCCAGATATATTTGACAAACCATCTGATGAGTTTCCTTTGACAATGCTTCAAGGGGTTGACGCAAAAATTTAAGTCAACTAGATGTCTATTTCTGAATCAGTACCTTTTCTTGTCTGACTCTTTATGTCTGGATATATTACTCTGATTCTGTGTATTTCACCACCTTTTAGGTTATTCGAGTTTCTTGACACTCATAAGTTTTCATCAGATTTTCATGGTCAATTCCTACTCCAATTTATAGAGACTAAATCTAGTGTCTTTCAATGGTTCTGAATTTACCAACAGGGAAAGAAAAAAAAAAAAAGAAAAAAAGGAAGAAAGAGAAATTGAGAAATTGAGAAGGTGAGTCTTACAAAACTGTGATGGGTTGACCCTGGCTAGACACCAGATGCCCACCAAAGCCATTCTGTCACTCCCCTCCTCAGCTGGGGGGAACCCTCTTTCCCTGGGTTGCATATCTTCACAAACTGCTCCAGCATGGGTCCTTCCCACAGGGAGCAGTCCTTCAGAAACAGATTGCTCCAGGATGGATCACTCACAAGGTCACAAGTCCTGACAATAAATCTGCTCCAGTGTGGGGTCCTCTCACTTGGGGTCTACAGGTCATGACAGGAGCCTGATTCAGTTTGGGCTTCCAACAAGATCACAGCCTCTTTCAGGTGTATCCACACATAGGGTCCTCCACAGGCTGCCCCAATGTTAACCTCCATGGGCTGCAGAAGGACAGCCTGCCTCACCATGGTCTTCACCATGGACTGCAGGGGAATCTCTGCAACTCTTCCCTCTCCTTCTTCAATGACCTTGGTATCTTCAGAGTTTTCGCTCTCACATATCCTCATTCCTCTTTTCTGACTGCATAATGCCCAGGACTTTTTCCCACTTCTTAAATATATTATCACGGAAGCACCACCAGCATCATTAAAGGGCTTGACCTTGGCCACCAGTACATCCATCTTGGAGCTGCTGTCATTGACTCTGTTGGGCATGGGGAACCTTCCAGTAGCTTCTCATAGAAGTAACCCTCTGCTACCAAAACCTTACCATGCAAACCAATACAAATACTTAATCAAATGTGTAGCGATTTGTCCAACATTTTTGACAAGTGTCATGAAGAAAACTAAATATGTTGCAAAATCCTAGCCATATTTCAAAGATTTGGTCAGTTTTTTCCTGTGTCATTGACTCTGTTGGACATGGGGAACCTTCCAGTAGCTTCTCATAGAAGTAACCCTCTGCTACCAAAACCTTACCATGCAAACCAATACAAATACTTAATCAAATGTGTAGCGATTTGTCCAACATTTTTGACAAGTGTCATGAAGAAAACTAAATATGTTGCAAAATCCTAGCCATATTTCAAAGATTTGGTCAGTTTTTTCCTGTGCTGTTTTTTTGTTTTGTTTTGTTTTGTTTTGTTTTGGGTTTTTTTGTGTTTTTTGTTTGTTTTTGTTTTTTGTTTTTGTTTTTGTTTTTGTTTTTGTTTTTGTTTTTTTTTAGTTAGTCCTTTTCCATTTTATATAACTTCTTTAATTCTTGGGTTTTGGGTTAGTTTGGGTTTTCTAGGGTTCTTTTGTAAGGGAAGTTGTTGATGTTAAATACTGACACATCCTAATAATCAGAGATATTACAATTATGTTATTCTTGAACCATTTTTTGTGCTTCTGCTACTCCAATGGGACATCAGTGATACCAGGAATATTTTGCAAGTGACAGCACATTATTTTTTATAGGACCTTCTTTTGCACTTGCTTCTCTTCATGCTTCTTCAACATTACGTTTCATTATACTTTCCAACATCCTGTAGAAAATAAATGTTTCTGTGCATTTGGGTCTGATTTGATTTATATAATATGAGTGGTCAGATATTGAAGGCAGTGGGCAGATAGTGTGATAATATGTGGGCTGTTTAAAAGCTTTTTATCAGATTTTTTTTTTTAAGATGTCAATCTTTTCCCTTTCATGACTATCAGAAGACCTCAAAAAAAAATCTCCTTATCTCATGTAATCTATTTCTTACTTATTACTGGCCTCAATGTAGTTTATGTACAATTGCTTTTTCATAGCAATTCAGCTTGGGAAAAACAGGCCTTAGATTAGATTCCCTAATCAGATCAATTTATGTGTTTATAATTATTTGGTTAGTAAAGGTTGATGAATTTTAAAGCTTTTTGTGACAGAGACATTCTATTGTCATGCATATATGTACACCATTTTGTGTAACAGAATCTTAACTTCTGCTCAGCTTTCAGGGAAATACATTTCATACTGTACTTTTAATAAATGGCATGTGTAAGTTATATTATCGGTGTGCTCTTTTCCTACTTAATCTAATCTATGCGAAAATAATTTTAAAGTGATCGGTGGGAATGTCAAACAATGTATGAGTTATTCATAAAGGAAACTATTAAGAGTCTGTTTATATAAGAACATACTCTACCTGTTTTTGTTATGGTTAATAATAACCAAGATAGAAATTCGACACCAAATGATAAAATCGTAGAATGTTTAGAGTTGGAAGGGATCTTCAAGATCATGAAGTTCCAACCCCTCTGCCATGGGCAGGGACACCTCCCACCACACCAGGGTGCTCAAAGCCCCATCCAGCCTGGCCTTAAACACTTCCAGGGATGGAGCATCCACTGTGTCCCTGGGCAACCTGTTCCAGTGTCTCACTACCCTCACAGGAAAGAACTTCTTTCAAGTATCTAATCTAAATCTCCCCTCTTCTAAATTAAAGCCATTACCCCTTGTCCTGTCACTACACTTCCTCAGAAAGAGTCCCTCCCCACATCTACTGTAGCTCCCTTCAGATATTGGAAGGTTGCTATAAGGTCTCCACAGCGCCTTCTCCAGGTTGAAGAAGCCCAGCTCCCTCAGCTGGTCTTCAAAGAGGTGCTTCAGCCCTCTGACCATGTTCATGGCCCTGCACTGGACCCATTCCAGCAGGTCCATGTCCTTTCTATGTTGAGGTCTCCAGAGCTGGACAAAGTGGGGTTCTCCTGAGCGCAGAGTAGAGGGGTAGTAGTATCATAGACTTCTCTTGCTTAGAAGAGGCGGGATGAAAGAGACACACATACAAGAGCTGTTACAAAAACCTTGCTGAGGTCTGAGGAAGCTAAACCTATGAGAGTAACTACCTGAATTCTGCTTTTCTTGCAATGTGTCTTCAAAGAAAGAACAAATACTGCTTAATTATAGAGAAGTGATGTTTTGGAGGGAAAAAAAAAAGTGCTTCAGGAAGCAAAGGAAGAGGTGCAAACAGGAAGTTGTGATCTTTTTGGTATATATCTGAATGGCCAAAGAGTGGACTGCAGTTTGTGTTGCTGTGTAACTGAAGCATCATAATTGGTACAATAATAGCAGTAATAATACCAACATTTACCAGTAAAATACATTTTGTTCATTCCCTAAAGTTCATCCAGAAGTAGATAAGGCATTAAAAAGGTTTATACTTTTGTTACTTATAACTGAAGGATCATTCATTGCCCCTCTTACCTTGAAAAAAATATACTGAAACATTTTGGAATACTGAACTACTTTGGAATTATACTCCATATTTTGTATAAGGATTAGCACTGAGTTAATATTTTGAAGGTACTTCCTGTAGAATACTTTAAAGTAGGTAAATATATTTGGGTTTTGAAATTAAGTTTAAGTAAGCAAAAAGACATTAAAACTATCAACTGAATTTAAGATCTTTTTTTATGAATTTTAAATACTTAACCTAATTTTGCTGCTTTTTTAAGAATATGGTGGGCAGGTTCTGGGAAAAGAGGAAAAGAATAGTTACTGGTGCTGAGATTTGCACTTCTCTAGAGGCTTGTTAAGTAGCAGGATACAGTAAAGGAGAAAAAATGTAAGTCTCTTGCAAAATAATTTTTCAGGTAGTAAAATTTTTATGAACCTTCAGAGAAATGTGTGCTGGTGTAATTGTAACACAGGATTGAAATTTCTTGTCTTGTGTAAATGAAAGGATTTTGGAAGGAAATTTCCATATCAAGATAGGAGTTTCACAACTTAACAATATGTTTAGTGTAGTAATCTTACTTTGAAAAATATTGCTGATTTTTCCTGTTTGTTTCATTGTATCTGTACTTCATAACTGTACTCAAAAGGTTAACCTATACCTGTCTTCATTATAAAATAATGATTTCTTTGTCAGAACTCATGCTTATTTGCCTACAATAATTGTTGCTTTTATTCAAAAGATTATGCTAATTAAGGAACATATGTGTGTATTTAATACACAACTAAAATATATTAAACTACATTACTATTCACAGCGTTTAAAAACATTTTTGAATAATCTCAACAGTATTTTAGCTGGTCAGATGAGGTTTTTTTTCTTCAGTGTTCCCTCGTGTCCTTCCTTCCATTTCTCTCTTTTTCAGTCAGAGTAGATACTAGGAGTATTGACTGCGTCTTGGAGGGCTGTAAATACGTAAAAACAGATTTAATCCTAATAAATAACTAAACCAATTAAATCCTACTAAATAACTAAACCACAAAAGTTCTGTTCTGAAAAATACAATTTTCCACTATTTATTTTACTTCAACTATACAAATCCCATACTATACCGTCAACTTTTCCTTCTCTTTTTAATTGTAAACCCACAACTTCACTATGATATTTTCTGCTTCTGTTTCCTGGATTTTTAATGCAATACTTTGTGTTTAAAAATAGAAGAGGAGAAAAGAGACAAAAATAATTCCATGCACATTTCAGTGGAGAACTATTCAACTATGAATGCTGATCTACTGCAAAGGCAGAACATCAGAAACTTCTTGGTGAGACAATAAGTATGACAAAGCAACTGTCCTTGGAAAAGGAAAGAAAATTCTCATAGAATCATAAGATGGTTTGGGTTGGAAGGGACCTTAAAGATCATCAAGTTCCAACATCCCTGTCCTGGGCAGGGATACCTCCAACCAGACCAGGTTGCTCCAAGCCCCAACCAGCCTGGCTTTGAACACCTCCAGGTATAGGGCAGCCACAGCTTCTCTGGGCAGCCTGTTCCAGTGCCTCACCAAACTCACAGCAAAGAATTTCTTTCTAGTGTCTAATCTAAATCTCCCCTCTTTCTGTTTAAAACTCTTACCCCTTGTCCTGTGGCTCCACTCCCTAATAAAGAGTCCCTCCCTATCTTTCCTGTAGCCCCTTTCCATACTGGAAGGCTGTTCTAAGGTTTCCTTGGAGCCTTCTCTTCTCCAGGCTGAACAAACTCAACTCTCTCAGCCTGTCTTCATAGGAGAGGGGCTCTAATCATCTACGTGGCTCTGTGCTGGACCTTTTCCAGGAGTCCTTGGAAAAGGAAATAAAATAGTGGAAAAGGTAAATTTTATTCTTTCAAAAATGAGATGAAGGGTTTTTTTTTCTTATTTTTTCTTCTCACCTAAATTAAATATAGAGGTAAGATTTTTCAGTTGTGCAGGCAAAAGTGTTTCTGTCTTTTACAGCTGGATGTGTTTAAATTTCCTATTACAGCTACAGATTGAGAAAGTAGAAACTGTCTTCATTGGGTTTACCTCTTTGTGCTTTCATGGATGTGTTGAGAAGATGGGAAGAGTGGAAATAGATGGATCATAGAATTGACGAATAACTGCTATTTGAAGGTTATGTTCCTGTCAGGACTCAATTTATACTGTTAGGCAAAACAACAAATTCCCAGTCCACAATGTGATGGAGAACAAAAATACCTTGGGCATCAAGATTAATTATGTTTCAGTTGCTGCAACAACTTAACTACAATGAAAAGCTTTATATTTCTACTCATATTTCTACTGCATCCTATATAGATTCCAATAGACTTAGATCTCAAACTCTTCATGGGCTATTTTATTTCCCAGCCACAACTGTCAAGCATTAGCAGTGCATTTGGCTCTGCACTGGAAAAGTTTAACAAGTTATTCAAGTTTAGCACACTAAGCTTCTTCTATATTTATTTATTTATACTTTTTTACCACCACCCCAATTTGCCACAGTACTTGGCATCCTATCATAACTGTTTCAGTGGCATGTCTTTATCTTTCTTAAAGTGCACCAAAAAAAAAAAAATATAATATACATATATTTTTTTTAGCAGTTATTAGAGTAGTTGAATAAAGTTACACTAAGACTTGTGTCATTACAATGCCTACATAATTTGTCAGATATTGCATAGAGATATACAGGTTTTAATGTCAAAGCAATAAATTATCAGGCTGTGAATTTGCTGTCAGTTTTTAATTTTAAACACAGAGAAGAAGAAATGTATCTTCATATAAAATGTTAAAAGAAAACAAAATTATTCCTAATTAAATGCCATAAAAAACAAGTTTTGTGCTTTTTACTAGGTAAAAAAATGCATAAACAGTAGTAAACCCCTTACCTCTCTCCCACCTCTTCTTCCTAATAATAAGGCATTTGTGCTTCAAAATATGAACAGATTGCAAGTTGATGTCATAAATAAGAACTTTCATATTTCAATTACTGATGAACTTACACAAACTCAGAGCAAACTGAGCTTTTCAGATGCCTGTTCTTCGTTGAATCCTTTACCTTAAACTTCAGAAATGCTCAGGCACATGAGGTACATGATCTTGAGCCCAGTGATTTCTACGTAGAAATATCCAGATGGCTCATGAGTGACCTGATAGGTCTATACAAGCGAGTCAAATGCTACACAGGGACACCAGCTCTATTCCAGAGGACTATGAGCTGCCCAACAGCACCCTGACCTGTTTATGCAGTTATGAAGCTTCTAAAGCTCCCTGTAGAAACAATTTTGGGAAGCCTTCGAGCATATTGGCATTGCATTATGTATGTCAGTGTCTCATGAACTATTTGTAAAGAACTTAGTTGCCAATGGTTCCTCATCCATTCCCAACTCTGGGTCCAGCTGCAGACTTGGGGTACACGTGAAGGTGAGGAGGAGAAATTCATAGAACCACAGAATAGTTTGGGTCAGAAGGGACATTTAAAGGTCATCTAGTCCAACACCCCTGCGGTGAGCAGGGACATTGTTCAAAGCCCAATCCAGCCTGGCATCTCTGGACCCTCTCTGGGCAACTTTTGACAGTGTTTCACCACACTCATTGTAAAACTTCTCTTCCTTCAACGTTGTCTAAATCTTCCCACTTTTAGTTTAGAACAATTACTCCTAGTCTTATCACTACAGCCCCTACTAAAAAGTCTTTCCCTATCTTTCTTGTAGGCCTCCTTTAGGTATTGAAAGGCTGTGAGAAAGTCTCCCCGGGGCCTCCTCCTCCAGGCTGAACAATCACAACTTTCTCAGCCTGTTGTCATAGGAGAGGTGTTCCATAACTCTAATAACTTTTGATCTTTTATGATCCTGCTGCAGACCTGCTCCAACAGATCCATGTCTTTCCTGTGCTGAGGACTCCAGAGCTGGATGCAGTACTCCAGGCGGGATCTCACCAGAGCAGATTAGAGTGGTAGAATCACCTCCTTTGACCTGCTGGCTTTTGATGCAGCCCAGGATGCAGTTGAGTTTCTAGGCTGCAAGCACACATTCCTGACTCGTGTCCAGTTTTTCATCCACCTATTCAGCCGAGCCAGGAAGCCAGCACTGTATTTCCTTCTCTTTCCTCATCTTTTCCTACTCCTCAGTCCCAGTAACAGCTATGTTTATCAGACTGAAGCTTCGCAGCACTTTTTTGGAACCAAAGGACAGTAATAATAGGGAAACAGAAAGGGAGATCACCTGAGCTTTCAGCTGAAATGTCTATTCTAACATTTCATAAGAAGACTGTGATGCTATGAAGGCATCTAACTTATAAGACTGGATGTTTTTCTTTTAAACACATTATCATAATCAGGACATAAACTTTGTACAGAACAAGAAAGTACAGGGAAAGTCTTTGTCATTAATCCTTCTATGAAAAATAAATATAGGTTCTCCAAAGACAAAATGTTGCTTCTTGGTAAGATAAGTTTGAAAGTTTTGGTTCTCCAGCTGTATTCTCACACCAAGTTGTATGAAGAGTTCTTGTTTTGGAAACTCTATTTTATTCATGAATATATGAAAAAAGAGAAATATCAGCTCTAATTATACCAGAAAAGATTAGAAAGGAATACTTCTATTCTTGTACACCTGACCAGCTGAAATCTGCTTTCTGATCCTGTGGACACAAGCAGGAAATATAATGAAATGGGCTGAGACTGTGTTGAAAATTCCAAGTTATGTGTGGAGATGGAAAAAGAATTAGTTAAATTCAAAATTTCTAAAATTTTCTAAAAAATAATGCTTGGTAATCCCAGAAATTGTATGACTAAGGATTCCAAAATTCTTTTTTTGTGAAATTTTCAAACCATAAAAAAAATTTAACAAGAATTTAAAACAACTATGGGGTGTTTTTTTTGTTTTTGTTTGGTTTGTGGTTTTAGTTTAGTTTGTTTTTTGTTTTGTGGTGGTGGTTGGGGTTTTTTTGTGTGTGTGTTTTAACTTGGAAATCAAATGCCTGCTGCAGATCTGAAGTATCAGCTTCCCAGCTACCATTGAAAAGCTGAATGAGTCTATGCCCAAAGAAGTCTTACTCAAGCAGATGCTGCCAGAACATCAGAAACCCAAAGCTTCCTGCCAGGTCAGCTGAAGGATTTAGATGCCCTAAACATTCTGACAAGAAACCCTCTCTCCATTGACTATCCTGGCTAAAGATAGATCTCCGAGGTGATGAGATGTCTGGTTTTATGGCAGATAGTCGACATTTTCAGATTGCCAACAAGATAGGCTTGCTGGCAAGCAACCTTATCCTGGGAAGTCTGCCTGGTTTCTGTCAGAAGATTCAAGAAAATTGACACCTTCCTACAAAATTTAACAATTTTGTCAAGCTGGCACTTTCTGATACAAAAACAGAGAAAAAATAAATGTTCATTGTACCCATAACTATTCAAAATTAAAAAAGATATGAAAAAACCCACAAAGATCTGTTCTTTTAACAAGCTGCCTAAGTATGACTCAGTGTCGGGGTTACCACTCTGAACTCCGTCTCTAATATTGACTCATTTATGTAAATTTAATGAGGTTGTCTTACTTCATAGGTATATCTCCAATTTCGCATTGCCAATTAAAATATCATTTAACCAACAATGGGATCTGCCATAACAAGGTATAACCTTGCAATTTTTAGGGGAGACCAGCAGTTCAGGGTTGAGGTTTCTTTGTGTTATTACTTCTTTGGAAGATTACATAGAACTGTTACAAGTATATAATAAAATCATCAACATAAGAAAATGTTATTTTTAAATAAGCACATTTTCACATTGGTTTACTCATTGTACTTTTCAACTACCATTGATGGTTTTCCCAAGGTATAACTCAGTCTTTGGTGGAGAAATGCATCCAATTCAAATGGATCAATATGAGCAATATGTTTTGGGGAAGAGGGATAAAATAGCATCAAGAAGGATTATATAGCCAATCCAGAATTATAAAGTGACTTTGATTATAATAGTGGAGGTTTCACACTTCTCTCAGGGCAAGTAATGGTCAAAATAATTCTGCAACACATTCTAGATTTTTCAGATAAGGTCAAAGTAATAGCCTGAGTAACCTACTAAATTGTTCTCCTGTCCCCATGTTGGCCAAAAGAACCAGTTTTATGGCCAGTGTGTTTATAGTATATAGAAATGGGTGAACTTTTGGAGAAGTCTCAAACCAGGAAAATATAGAGGTAGACTTAAAAAAAACTCCAACTGGTTGTTTCCTCTTCATCTCTGATTTTGTGAGTCTTTAAGACTCATTCACTTTCCTAATGCTAGAGGAATTTAATATTATTTTAAGAAGATGTACTGGCCTTGGCATGTTTCAAGTGTTCCTAGGCCATCAGATATAATGTATTTCTCATCATTTCATTACCCCACTCCAACCTTTAAGAGACTGTAAAAAAAAGCCCAACCTATATAAAACATATAGATAGCTCAAAAGAGAAAATAAAATGTGGATCTTCGTCAGATCAGAGGCACCAGGATTCTAGATGATTTAT
>VZTM01030778.1:0-19841 GCA_013400555.1 Jacana jacana | reverse complement strand
CAAGTGTTCCTAGGCCATCAGATATAATGTATTTCTCATCATTTCATTACCCCACTCCAACCTTTAAGAGACTGTAAAAAAAAGCCCAACCTATATAAAACATATAGATAGCTCAAAAGAGAAAATAAAATGTGGATCTTTGTCAGATCAGAGGCACCAGGATTCTAGATGATTTATGTGTTCTTATATTGCAGAAATTGGTTCAAAGGTATGACTTTAGTCTTCGTGCTGCATATATGATAAAAAGGAAAGCCCAGCAGAGTTTGGAGTGTCAATAGTGCAGGAAATCTATTCATTTTGTCTGGATCTTTAAATGTATTTTTTCATGTATTTATCCAAAATCTTCGTTTTTGCTTAAGCCTGTCGTGGGTAAGGACTATAATTCAAAAAGTTATAGAGTGAATTATTCATCTGATGGTCTGTCTTTGAAAAACTCTATCCAATTCCATTTCCAAAACAAATTGCCAAAATATGCTCCATGATGGCCTATAATGCTTGTTCTCCTGACTCTGACCTTCAGCTTCATCAGGTAATCTTTCAGGACATTTTGAGCTACTACAGTAGGCATTTCTGATAGTAATTCTATCAATAATAATGTTAATCTGACCTGCTATGCATCGTTTTCTATACAGGTTTTTAAAAAGTTCTTTAAAAGATATTTTCTACTTTCCCTCTAAAGAGTGACTGCGTAAGATATGAGTCTCTAGTAAAAAGATATACAATCATTTGTTGTTTCACCAGCTGAAGTGTGTGTTCAGGGTTAGTAAGTGAGCTAAGACTTAGACCTTTGGGTTTTTGATGAAAGATTAAATGGACAAGAGTTCTTTGGTATGATGTTGTGTTCATTAAGCTTGAATCTGCTGCTTTTTTCTCCCTAAGACTCATAACAAAACAAAACAAATATAATACTTCCAATTCAGACCCCCTACTAACTCTAAAAGTGAGAAAAGGAAGCTGTCATTTCAAAGTGCTTTCCAATACTAAAAGCCCCTGGACAGTTCCAATAATAAGACTTAGCAAAGTTTAAAAAACAGTTGTTTGTTTTGATTGTTTGTTTTTTATGTTGTTGTTGTTTTTTTTAATTTAAAAGGTTTCTTTAGTCTTCCCTAAATTTAGGATTTTTCTTCCAAAGAGACAGTGAATTATATAGAAACTCTTTTTTCCATGTTTTTTCTTCCTGAACTCTTTGTTACTGTATTTTCCTTTTGACTGAAATTTAAGCCTCATTTACAGTGAACAGAACAATAAAATGATAACATATTTTTCAAAAAAAAAAGATTACAATTCTCTATTTCCATGCAGTCAAAAATTTCAGTGAAGGTAAACTTCTGCAGGTATGAAACAGGATCCTTAAATTGTTGTCTTTAGGAAAGTGATCCATACCAGGTAAAACCAAACCAAACCAAACCAAACCAAACCAAACCAAACCAAACCAAAACAAAACAAAACAAAACAAAACAAAACAAAACAAAACAAAACCAAACCAAAACAAACCAAACCAAACCAAATAAATAAAACTAATGGGTTTGTCTGTGTTAACTCTAAGGAAGTGAACTGATTTGTTTATATTAAGTTTTATTATAAGCTATATTTGTAATTTTGCATATTTGTCATATAATAGCTGGCTGAAATTATGGCCTCATGCTGGACTGGAGTAAAGGAAGCAGACATCAGATTTAAGAACGATCACTGTCTTTCTTTCCCAAGCTGTACTGGATATGTATTCTGGTATGCTTAGAGGAAAAGTTTTGGTTATGGAAAGAGTAATTAATGCTATTTTGTTAACCTGAAAAAACCTAACATTTTGGTATCATAGCAGTTCCACATGGATAAGCCCCCATTTTTCACATAGGAATTTGGCATGTGCAAAGAATTAAATTTTATTGCACTGCAATTCATTTTAGTAACTAATTATTTTTATAATATACCACTTGTGAGACAGTTAGGAAAAGGTTATTCTATATCTTTACAAATACAGAGGCTAATAATTTCTTTGCAAGTGTCTAAGTACAGGCTGATAGGAATATGTAATGCAAAACCAATTTCTTTCAGGCCATCTTTGGAGGTGGCAGTTCAAAAGATTCATTTCAATTGTTGATTTATCACTTGATGCCGTTCTTGCATTGATCTAAGGTGTAATGAAACAAATAGAAAGCCTTGCCTGCAAAATGGTTTGGAGCTTGTTTAACATGAGAACAGCCAATAATAAGTCTGTGTTGTGCTGTTATGTTTCTGCCGTTGTGCAATTGTGTTGCGTGATTTAGCTGTGTGAAAGGAAATGCAAAGTTGTTTGTTAAAAATAATTCAACTGACTAAAAATTTATGATATATATAGATATGTGTAAATATTTGGATGGTTAGTGAAATCATTTTCCTTTAACACATAATTTGTGAAAGGAGGAGAAAAAAGAAAAAGAAAAAGAAAAAAAAAAAGCTTAATAGTGAATATGTTCTTTCCATCCATATTCTCTCTCTCTCAAAAAAAAGAAAAATTATCTGTGTCTCTTTGCATGTGGAGGTTCTTCTGCCAATACATTTCAGTCCATTGTCTTTAAGCTCTCCAGAGTTTTTATGTTCTCTTTTTGGAATTAAAAAATAAACTCAGCCACTCTCTAAGCCTTTATTGTTTTTTGGTCGTACAAGCCAAGCTGGCTAATCCCCTCTCCGTTCTCCTGGTAAAGTTCATAACACTTTCCTGCATTTGTCCCCATAAGATTTATTATGAATTTAAGTTAATCTTTCAGGAATATGACTATATGGTACATTGTGTTTTGAATGATGCATTATAAATATGCCTTGATATTAATGCTTTAGAATTAGAATTTAGAATTCCACGCAATAGATTTCAGGGTTTATGTTTTTACATTTTACAGCTTGTACCTTTATAACATTGTAATGGACTGTCACAGAGTAGGTTGAAGCCTCTCCAGTTCATCACACTGGTTTTCCAATCTTCATGAGGAAGGGCTTGTTGACCTTGGGAAAGTTATTTTAAAATTACAATGCTGTGAATTTAAAGCTCAGTAGGTCTCTGAAAATACTTGTAAAATAGTGAAACTCTCATAACTTTTTTTATTTTTTTGGCTGTATTTTTTAATACTGAAAGAAAATGAAAACTTCTAAATACTTACAGAAAGCCTAATATATATATATATAATATTTATAGTGACTGCTTGCAAAGCAAGTCATAGAATCATAGAATCATTCAGGTTGGAAGAGCACCTTGGGATCACCGACTCCAACCATCAGCCCTACTCTACAAAGTTCTCCCCTTCACCATATCCCTTAACACCACATCTAATCGACTCTTAAACACATTCAGGGATGAAATCAAATCAAGTATGTTAGTTTAGCATGCTCTAGAAAGATGTTTTAAGGCATCTGGCTTGTCAAAAGCTGAGGATCAAGGACTTGAGAAAGACAAAACTTACAAAAATCAAAGAAACAGAAACTGAGAAAGGGCAGTTGGTCACTGGCTTCTTTTATAGCACACCTATTTATGCAGCATGGTAATTTAAGTGTACCTGGGCTTTATAATCAAAGCGAGACTAGTTTTCTTAACAATATCTACTGCAATGAAAACAAGGTTTGAACCCACATGTTAATGCCTTTTTATTGAATCATAATTGTGCACTCAAGTATGTGCAGAAGTTTTGTAATTGAAGAAATAACTACAGGAAATTTAGAAAAGTTGAGAAAAGTTTCAAAGTTATCAATACTGAAAGGAAATGCAAAAATAATTTAGTCTAAAATTTCATATTTAAAAAGTCTTTTTTTTTTTTTTTTTAGTGTCTTCACTTTTTTAAAGCCTTTTTAATTTTTTTTCCAAATTTTAAGTTTAATAATCCTGCCTGGGGATTAAGGGGAATACAAAAGACTCCTCCAGTGGATACACATGGATGGTTGCAAGGAATGAGGGAAAGAACATAAAGCATTTCTTGTTTTTCTCTCTTGGAAAATTTACTCTTTTTTAAAAGCATTCAATGAGCATCATATATGAAATTACAGCAACCTGTCTGGCACATCCTCCTTCAAAGTCATCCATCTAAAAAGCACCTCTCAGTTTTCTGACTGCATTAGATGTTATTCCCCCATTTTAAAAACTAAAGTCTTCTCATTCTTTAGCATATTATTTTTCTGTGACTTTTTTTTCTTTTTTTGAAGCACAACGTGTCTTTATTTTTTCTTAGCTTTGAGCACTTTCCAATCCTTACATTATCTTCCATTTATTGTAACTTTGTATACTTTAAGAAGCTGTTCTTTGGAGATGTTAAACAGCTGCAGCTCTCAGTGATTTCTGCTAAAGAAAGAATATTGTAGAAATATAACTAATGTGTTCTTCCTATCATTGTTTTGGGAGGGAGAAGTGCTGTGAAGACAGTTAAATTACTCTTCATATGTAAAAGCTTTATTATAAAAGAACCACCAAATGCTTTTAAGGCTTTCTGGTATGCCAGTGAAAACGATGATTGTGTTTTATGGACGTTTATGAGAGTTTCAAATTTCCAAGTTGCATTCATTTTGGAGAGTTACTCATGCATACCAGAAGTTGTAAGAATCGAGGTTTCTTGGTCCTTTTTTGGTGTCTCCTCTTTATGGCAAATCCAGGCAAGTAGATAAGCCTCGTCAGTGTGGTCTGTGCATGTCACACAGTGGCTTCTTTCCAAGCTTCAGCCTTCTAAAATTAAATATCTATATGGTTGGACTTGATGATCCCAAGGGTGTCTTCCAACCTAAATGATTCTATCTATTCTGTGATTTCAGGAGTGGAACACAACAAACCTGATTTCCTGATTGTATGAAAATTGCACATATATTTCAATCATTCAGTTTCTAGATTCTGTATCATATTATTTCATTTTGTCCATGTGTACTGAGGATACTCATGTATGAGAATTATGCTAAGT
The DNA here is from genome assembly GCA_013400555.1 of Jacana jacana. Taxonomy (NCBI): domain Eukaryota; kingdom Metazoa; phylum Chordata; class Aves; order Charadriiformes; family Jacanidae; genus Jacana; species Jacana jacana. The sequence continues at coordinate 14,934 of VZTM01030778.1, read as the reverse complement.
GTCAAAACTAGTTCTATAAATCCTAGAGCATGTTAGACCTAATTCTCTGAAAATCTTCCTCCTTCCCTTTGTTATCTGTTGTTCTCGGTATGACCGACCACATCTATGATTCTGACCATTCTATGATTCTGTCATCTCTGAGTTCATATTGAGGGGTAAAGGAAAGGCAGAGAGGAGGTTTCTAAGGTTTCTTTTATGTTCATAAAACATGCAATAATATAGTGTATTAGATATCTCTAGAGATATCTTAGTGTGAAATGATTACAGACTCTTTAGGAAACCTGGTATAAGTGCTAATTCTTCCCCAGGGGTTTACCATCTAGGATACAGAATTTTATAAACAGGTGAGACAAACACATTGTAATTTTACTTGCTGTTGTCAGATTGTAGTTCATAATTTATATTGATTTTTACTTTCTTCAAAAACCCTGGAAAAGAGAAGGCTCCAGGGAGACCTTAGAGCAGCCTTCTAATATGAAAAGGGGGCTACAGGAGAGACTGGGAGGGACTCTTGATCAGGGAGAGGAGCCATAGGACAAGGGGTAAAAGTTTTAAACTGAAAGAGGGGAGATTTAGATTAGATACTAGAAAGAAAATCTTTCTTTTGAGGATGCTGAGACAGGTTGCCCAGAGAAGTTGTGGCTGCCCCATCCCTGGAGGTGTTCAAGGCCAGGCTGGATGGGGCTTTGAGCAACCTGGTGTGGTGTGAGGTGTCCCTGCCCAGGGCAAGGGGGTTGGAACTCAATGATTTTAAGGTCCCTTCCAACCCAAACCATTCTATGTTTCTACAATAAATATTGAATTTCCCAGCAATGAACATTTTACAACTTCATAAAACTGGCAGGTGAAGAAACTGCACGGAACTTAACTTGGAAAAAGTTAAGTTCTCTTTAAATATATTTAAATTACCACATTCACAAGGTACTCTGAGTTCTATAGAACAGGAATGCCTAAAGGAAACTAAGTTCAGAGAAGTTTTTGAAACAGAAGTTCGAATCCCTGCTTAATGTTAGCAGATAAAAGTGTAAAATAGGCTCCAAATTGGGTAATTAATACTGTATAAATAATCATCTCTAAGGGTCTCTCTTTTTTCTTTTTATTTTTTTTTCCAAAGTAGTCCTGCACAGCTTAAAATTACTTCCATCACCGTCTCCACTTCCTTTCAAGGAGAAGTTAAGGTCAAAAAAAAATCTTACTGAGCCCTTAGGGTTCAATTCACCTGAAAAGTAGCTGTGGCCTTGTGCACTGAGCAAATCTGTAATAAAGCGGCAGGTGGTGTCTCCGTGGCAGTTTGACCCGTTCAGCTGCGAGGTTACTTGGCATGCAAAGTGCACTTTTGTTATATTGATGTAATTTGGTCCTGGCAAAGGGAAAGGGAAAACAGGACAGCGTTGTAGGAAATGATAAAAAAAAAATAAAAAGAAGAAAACAGAGGTTTAACAGATGCTGTTTAAGGAAACTGCATTAAATTATTTAACAGAATAAACAGAACCTAGAGCATCTCTTATGTCCACAGCATATCAAGGGGTAAAGGAGAGGCAGAGAGGAGAAACAGAAGATCCTCAGGTTTCCTTTGTGTTCATAAAACATGCAATAATATAATATATTAGATATCACCTAGAGATATCTTAGTGGGAAATGATTCCAGACTACTTAGGAAACATGCTATAAGCGCTAATTCACATTACACATAAACACATTGTGCTAGTTTTTAGGGAATTATGCATAAATTTACACTGTACATGGTTAACTCAGGAAGAAATTCCTTCCTGTGAAGGTGCTTAGATACTGAAACACGTTGCCCAGAGAAGCTGTGGCTGCCCCACCTCTGGAGGCGTTCAAGGCCAGGCTGGATGGGGCTTGGAGCAACCTGGTCTGGTGGGAAGTGTCCCTGTTTATGACAGGGGGGTTGGAACTCATTGATCTTTAAGGTTCCTTTCAACCCAAACCGCTTTATGAGTCCATGATACAAGTAAACCACAGAAAGAATGGGGTTCAGCTTCACTTACAGTTGTGACCTTTGATGGGCTTGATCAAAACCAGACCAAAATAACCAGGAATCTCTTAGTTCATTTAATGGGCTTTTGCCATAGTAAGCCTGCCTTTCCGAAGGGCAGTGGCAGTGCCAGAACATAACAATTTTCTGCAAAATGCATGTACTTGTCTTCATTGAAATTGTACATTTATCTTTCTGAGTAAAACCTTTAAGATAGCGGTATGTAATGTTAGCACTTTCTAATGAAGTATCAGACTTCGATATTTTTTTATTAAATGTTAAGATATTTTTAACTAAGAAATATTACTCAAGGTCATTCAAAAAAAACCAATAGTGAGGTTCTTTCTTCCAAGTCATTTGTACCACAGTGCCAAAACTTTGACATAGGTCTATTAATGTTAAACCAGACTTAGGCCTTATTGTGGAACTAATACATAGACTTTCCTGTCACTCACTTTTCTGCAGTGCAAAATATTAAACTGTTGTTTTCTGTGAGCTTTTTTTTTCTGCTGTTAGGTGGGATTTTTAGGAGGTGATTATTAGCTTGTTGAAATTAAACTACTGTTGGTGCACAAAACAGAACTAGCACAGAATAATGTGGTATCAGGGTTGCTTAGTTGCCTTGCCAAGGGTGTGTGTTCTGGTAAGGTCTATCACGTTTTGACCATATGCACATAAGAAGTAATGAAGATTAATACTTCGGTGTTAGCATTATAAAAGGTAGTACCCATTTAGGAAGAGGGAACAGTATCACTTGCGTACTTTAGCTTTATTGGAGTGTGAAATATGCTAAATTATAAGTATGTATGTTTGATAAAAAGGATGAACAGTTAAATGACCTTTAATCAGCAATAAATGATCTTATAAAGATTCTAGCTCCAACAGAGGTGTTAATGTCTTTTTATTTTAGTCACCATTTCCTTCATCCTCATGGGCATGAAGAACAAGTTCTCAATTGCTGGAAGTTCCTGACGCATAAATCTAGATAAAGAAATGTAGAAAGTTTCAGGAGCTTTATAGAGACTGATCTTGCTTTTGACCAGGTAGTCTGGTAGACCTCTTAAAAGACCATCCAGTAGGGTTTTTTCCATGAAAGCTGTACAGTTCTGGTTTGAGTGCTGGTTTGGTTGAGCCATTACCTTCAGAAAGGGAGGCCAAGACATACCAGACCTTGCCTTCAGTCTAAGGAGAGGGGAGACATTTTCATGTGGGAAGGAATGGTGAAAAAAATTTAATAGAAGAGTAGGAGGAGGGATTCACAGGAAGGGAGAATTTATTCCATGAGTAGGGAGCGTATTCTTGAAGACACCTGAGAATAAACAAATGTTTGGGCTCTACAGACTGTGTCTATTGCCAACGTGCTGTCAAAGCAGCAACTGACCTCTGGGAGTTTGAGTGTGTTTTCATATAACAGCTGAAGAGATAATACAGAAATTTATAAAACCAAACAAAAATGCCTCCTGAAGCTTGCTTAAAGTTAAATTATGCATATCCTTTTTGTTTGTTTGTTTGTTTATTGATGAAACAATAAGGAAGTAAAGATCTTTTAAGAAGTCCATATTTCCATCAGTGATAATTGCTTTGTTGACCATAATACACCTTTCCAATGCTACGATCAGTTTGTTATATGAAGTAGAAGACATTATTGATCACAGTCCAATAATTCTAAGAACCCATTAATAAACACTATATTTCAATAAAATCTATTAGTTGCTTCAGCTCAACATAAGCTATGCTCTATCTTAGTCTGAATGAACTGAGTTTTAATAAGGTATTTTTATTTTATCAACTTAAAAAGCTATATTTAGTTTAGAACAAAATATTTCATATTGTTCAGAAGTTATTTTACTCTCTTTTTTTCCTGAGTTTTTGATTTTTTTGTGTTGTTTGGGTCATTTATGTAAAGAACAAAATAAAAATAAAAGAAGCATTTATTTTCAAGTTGTAAAATAAATTATACTAGCATTTCCAAATGCAGTAATTTTATTGAGAATGTGATTTTTTTCAGGGGATCATCTGAAACTATTCAGTTTATTTCTTAGACAAGTCCAATTAACTTATTGCGTAGCAGATTTATTTCTTATAGTACAAAGCTGCAAAACCAGAAATGTAACTATTTATTTATTTAATTATTAGATCAGAGCAATATTTTAATGTTCTTCTGTTTACCACTTCAATAGTACTTGTCAACCTAATTCAGAAATAATTCTTCCCAGTGTTTTATGCATGCTACATATATCATATACCTTAACTTCTGTATACAAAAGATTGGCATATTGGTGTCAATTATAAATGAATCAAATATTCAAATATCTCAAAAGCTTGATTTTAGATCACTTTTATGATATTGTAAATCAGCATTAAAGCAGTTGCAGGGTCTTAGAAGATATTTTTTTCTCAAAGAAGGAATAAATATATATATATTTTTAAAAATGTCCCAAACTGTAAAATGAATTATTGTTCTTTTTTCCTATAGTTTATATTAGCTGTGAAACCTTGTTGGTTTGTACAGTAGGTAGTGATTTTGTATCTTTAATGGCTTATTTAATTCTTTTAACTATATGAAGAGCATTAGCCAGATTTAAATCTCTCCCTCTTAACATGTTCCCTCTCCCTCTTTCAAGGCCTGGAGTTCGTTGTCTTTTCAGTTATTTAAACATGAATCATTTTAAGAGCCAGTGCAACAAATGTCCACATGGAGATAAATTCCTGCAAAGCAGTTTCCTCCTTATCATTTGGTTCTCAGGGGTTTCGCTTTCCAAAGGCAATAAATGTCTCTGCCAAAATATTTGTTCCCAGTCCAAGTTATTTATCAAGTGCAGCAAATGTTTTATCCACAGCTGCAAAATTAAGAAGAGTATTTGATACAGCAGGTAAATTAAAAAATATCCTTACTTAATCCAGCCTCCCAAAAGTGCAGCAGAACTGGAAGTGACAAAAAATCCCACAAAAAAAATATCTTGATTAAGTGAAAAGTCAATTAAGACAATCACAGGATTTTTATCACTCATTCATCTGTTCAATAGAGGAATTCATAACCATTTAGTAGCACTTTCTTTGTTTATACCTTTCTGTGATTCCTCTACTACTGCATATTATTAGCAAAAAAAAACAAAACCAAATGGGTAAGATTAAAAAAAAATATTGTCCATACTAGGAATTGGTTATATGTATATAAAAACCTATAGAATTGAATCTAAATGAAAGTATGATAGCAGCTGTTATTAATACATGTATTCGCAATGTGGGTAGTCTGGACTGGAAAAGTGACAAAGAATGACATATCAGCATGCCAAACATCTCACATCTGGGAGATTTTTATCTCCCAGAGATGTCATACAGCCCATTCATGGTGGTCTTCTCTTTAGATGGATAGAAGCTACAAGGAAAGGTCATCTTGAATTGTTGGAAGTGCGATTTTAAGTAAGAGAGAAAAAAGAAAGAGCCTTTCATAAAGGATGCAGAGGATCCCTGAGGGAGCCCATAACACAGTGAAAGCAAATTTTGATGTACCTATACCACTACTAGATGAGTACAGCAATTCCATTATTAATGTCAGGTGACTATAATGTTTCCCCAGTTTATACTTAAAAGAGGATTTTTTTCTTCTTTTAAATTTTCAGCATTAGCAAAATGTTTTATGCCTAGATACTAGTAAAGTTTAGCTCAAATGGCAGAGGAAAAAACAGTGGGAATGTTAATAGGATGGCAAATTTGATATTATGGTGAGCCCATTAAATATATTTTTAATATAATGCTTACTTTTCCAACAAGAACTTTAACAGGACTTATTTAATGTAGCCTGAATCTTTGCCTTACTTGAAAAATCTAAAGCAGATGCATTATTATGGACCAAAACGTGGACTATTCGGCTCATCATAAAAGAGCGGAGCAGCAAGCTCTGCACAGCACAGGTTGAAGCTCGACATCTGAAACGTGGGCTCCTCTTGCAACTTGATGACTGTTTCTATTTTTAGCAAATGGGATTTAAGCACCTTCTCTGGCCCCTCATAATTTCAACATCTGTGGAAGGCTTCTCGTGCTTTGTCACTCCGCAAAAGGTGCTCTGACTGCTTCATTTATCACCCCAGCGCTTGGTGCCGCATTTTGAATCGATTGTTTCAAAGCCTACTTTGAGTTCAGCGGGTAATTTTAGGCATCGTCTGAAATGCTGCGCTTCACGGTAATAATAAAATCTTTCTTTCTAACATATTTATCAAGGTCTGAGTAATAAACCAGTTTGGAGCAGATTTCACCTTCTAAATTAAGATACATTATTATTTTCAACAGAGACTGAAAACCCTCTATAGTGTTCCTCTAAGGAGCATCTCAGTTGTTTGAACTGCAGTGGTTAATTTGCAACAGAAGTCAGGATTCTGAAATTGCAAAGGAGAAACGTGTGCGCTACAGCACTGACTGATAATAAAATTCCTAATATGTTCCCTCTTCATAAAAATAAAGGATTTCTTATAACTTAATTGGCTTTGTTGTCTTTTTAAGCTTCCCTAGAGGCCTAGAGACTGCTTTTTAAAGCACAAAAGTTTGCCTGCAGGCTGCTGCAGAGGAGACTGCTCCTTATATATACATACTACAGAAAAATATCGTGGTTTTTTTGAAATGTAGAATGCAGCACTTTTTGTGCTAAGGTGAACATTTAGAAATATCATACCAATAATGGTCCAAAGTGGGAGTACTTTACTGCCAGGCAGGTTTTGGATATGGGAGTTTAAATTCATTAACCTTGAAGAAATCTATTTTAAAGTCTGTCATTAGCTTCACAAGATGGTCATTATAATTTTGAATGCTATGAAGAGCCTTTTTCAGTTGGGAATTAGAAGGGTTTTGTGCACCTGAGAAAAAGATGTATCCTCACCCACTGCCCTGTCCTTGAGCCCACGGTCTTGTAAAAACTCTCATGTTTATGAAGCACTGGGTGTTTGCATGGTCTGAAAGCTGGTTTGCCTGTTTGAACAGCAAACACTTAGCAATGTATATTGAAGAGGGATGATGTAGGATGACATTGATTCTTATTAATGGTGAACTTCTCTGTGTCATTTTTAATGATATGTAGTACTTAAGAATATTTCTGTCTTTGACAATTATAATTATTTATTTCTTTAGCTTTATGTCAGAGCTAGTAATATTTATTAGAGAAGTCTCAAAGTTGTGTTGATTTTGTTCTTGAATAAACTCTTTCATTAGGAGTTCGTTATCAAGCTGTTATAAAGGCAGTCTTTCTGTATGCCTTATGATTATTAAGAAATTAAATACACGATGAAAGTTCAAGTAGCACAGAACTCTAAATTTACTTCTTAAGTCAGGAACAGTAAGAGTAGCAGATTTGAGTATATCTTTCCACTTACTGTCTTTTTTCTGATGCCAGGGTGGATAGGACACAGATGAAGAACTTGGTAAAGTTAGTACTGAGGTTCACCAGCAGACAAATTTCAGAACCAGCCACAAGTGTCCATGGATGAGAGTGAGCTTAAATGCAAATGGTTCCATTTAACATGTAGGAAAGTATTTTACTTCAGAAAAAAAGGTCAAACTGCTGAAGAACTGTAGTTTTCCTTTTTTACTCTTTAATCCCAAGACTTAGTGTTCTGGACTTAGTGTTCTGGAATTAAAAAGAAATAGTAAAGTAGCTTTTTTATTGGCTGAATTAGTTGTTAAAATAGTGAAGTACTTTTTGAAAAGTCTGTAGTGTCCTACAGACATTAGAAATAGCCAAATAAAAGTTAAAGTACAAAAATTACTTTTCTTTTTTTTTTTAATGTTTTTGTCAAGAATCTGAGTATGGGACGTAACATGGTGTAATACATAACTTTCTGAAAAAAAAAAAAAATAATGTAAAAGCACTAATTATAAAGGAGTTCTAGTGAAAAATTTCTTTTGCTATTGCAAGAATGAGATTAGCCCCAAAGAACAAAAATGTTGCCTGCCCTTGCAAAGATCCCCACAAACAAATGGTCAAGATCAGCTTTCTTTTCCCTTGAAAATCTAGGTACCTGCACCCAGTTTAATATGCCCCCCTCCCCGACTTTACTGAGGAAAGTATATTTTCCTTGCCAGCAGGGACGTAAAAGTTCTAAAATATAAATTCTGATTCAACATGGAAAAAACCACTTAAACCTTCATCCTTAATAAATGCTTAATATTCAGAACCAAACCTGATGCAAATACAATAGTGAAACAAAAATCTAAGTAATTGTGAAATAGTGCTGCTTGAGTCATATTTAACATTAGTAGAAAACCTCTGAATCTTTTGAATTATTTCTATACAAAACACATTGATTTTTGCCTTATTGTGCCTCTAGATTTATATTTTATCTACTCTCATACCTTTTATTTCAAAATTATACTTGAAAGGATGTATTCTTTTTTTCGGATCTTTGCTCAGCTGTTTTTTTCTCATTCTTTTTGCGATCACAGTGTTATTTAGATACATCTGTTATCTTTCTTTTTCTTTCTTTTCTTGCATTTTGGTAGTCTGAAAATTGCTACTGTGTACAGATTATTGTAACAATGTACCATCTGATTAGTCTTGTTTATTACAGCACAAAAAATCTCCTAGAGCTTTGACCTCTTTCTGTAAATTGAGGTACAACACATATGGTTCACATATCTGGGGTGTTTTTGTTGTCTTATCTGGAAGCTGTGACCAAACCATTTTTCAATGATTTTATTTGCTCTAATAGTTTCCATCGCTGTTAATGTGGAATTAATAGAGAGCAAGAGGAAAAGTATGGTAGAAAGCTTAGATGTAAATCACCTTTGAGATTCCCTGATCCTCCTTGTACACAAACATGCTCACGTTCTGGAAGGAAAATTCAAGAATGTGCTGGCCCTCTATGGATCTCTGTGATTACGTATTTTATCTTCCTCAGTTTAAAGGTGAAATAACCCCAAAACTTAAAAGGCCTAGAAACCAGTCTTTACACCAAAATTCTACTTTGTTAGCTTTATCTAGTGGCAATGACATAAGGTTTGGATGAGCATATGTTTTACTTAGCTGAGAGGTCAGGCAAACTGGAGGAAGAGCCACCCACAGTCCCATGAGTTGGCTGATTTTTCTCTACAGCTGGGATATGAGGCATCCTTTGAGATCTTTTTCCTGGAATTCCTTTTTTTATTTTTTTTTCCTCTTTTATTTTTCTTAGAGCAAAACAAGCAGAAAGGCACAAGGAGGGAATGGACAACACTTTTGTCCTTGAGAAAGATTTGTAGTAGGGAGGCATAGATCTCCAGCTTCAGAACAGCTTCATTGCCCTGGTAGAAGGTGAGGGAAGTCTCTATCTAGGATGGCATCAGAGCCAGCCACACCTGAAATACAAGTCAACAGCAAGAGAAAGCAGCAAGTAGCAGTATTTGGAGAATCCTTCCTGTCAGGAATGGAGGCTCCCATCTACCAGTCCCACTTACTGAAGGAGGCCTGTTGTTTGCCAGAGGTTCAGCTACCTGATGATGTGGAGGCTTGTTCAGCCCTTTGACTAGTACTGCTGCTGCTCACCCATGTGGGCACCAGTGGTTGGGATGGTGTTCTCCCCCTCCCCAGGCACTAACCTGACCGTAACGCAGCCCAAGTGATAACCACCTATGGTGGTCACAAAGGGTGCATCTAGTTGTGATGGCTCCATCCAGCTCAACATGGTTCTGGGGACACCCATAACAGCACAATAGCCAAGGGCTTACTTAAGCACTACTTATGCTTACTTAAGCACTTACTTACATACACAATATGCAAATATGACTATAGGTCAATCATCTTACCCCCATAAACTGTGAAGAGCCCAAGAGTCCTTTGAGGGCTCTCCTGCACAGGGGCAGGCTGTGTTCCAGGATCTTCCCTTGAGCAGGGACACCTCTCAAGGTTATTTCTCAAGATTGAGAGATTCCTTGCCACAGGAGATCCTCAATAAGTGACTAACAGCATGGTAAATCTTGAAATCCTAGCTAAGTGATATAAAGTATTGATTCTGCATAAATAATCCTGTAGACGTAAACCATTGACCAAGTCTGTGACTAGGATTGGACTCCTGTCTGAGAAGGAGCTTAGAAAGCAAGGGGGTCCTTTCTGAACCTTCTGACTCAGTGGGAGGGGCTCCCTGACAGCTTGTCTGACCCTGTCTTCTATTCAGTAAATAGCCAACTGTGCCTTGCCATTGAATCTTGTTAAAACACTGCCACATTTACCATCAAACTTTGTTAAATATCTGTTTTATATTAATAAATATATTGCTGTTTCTCTCCACGAGTTAGGGACATTGCTTCCATCTATGATGGTGATACTGCGAGGAGAGATGTCAACCATGTCAAGAGTGGCTTCACAGATCAGGTTGAGAGGGTGAAGGCCATGGGACTCCACATAGTTTCTCCTCAGTCCTGATGGTAAAAGGGAAAGGGTTTGTTAGGAGCTATGGGTGCTGCAGGTCAATAACTTGTTGAAGAGCTGGTGTCAGACAGAGATTTGGCTTTTATATCACATGATCCTTTTTGAGGATTGAAGACTGATGAATGGGTCTAGCTTTTAGGATGCAAAAGTGGAAGGAAGTAGCAGTGGAAGAAAAAGGAAAGAAATGAATGTCACCATTCTTAAATTTGGACATTTTAAAATTAAAATTCATTGATAATTTCCAAACCAGCAAACAGTTTCTTGTCTCAACAAAAGTGTATTTCCCACAACAGTTCTACATTGTGTATACTCTTCAATTTATATATTTTCCCTTTTCCTCTGCCCCCTTTTTCACATATCTGACATGGAGAACTAGTCTTCCAGTAACTCTCTCAATGTAGAAATGTAGAGTGTGTATTATGTGTCTTATAAAGATTCAAGGATAATACCACAATTTACCCTTGATGAACAGTGAGAAAGTCATATGTACTGGTAATTAGTGAAGATTCTTCTTTTTGGGTATATGGTAATCATAACTGCCTGAGGCTGGATGGTGTGTTGATAATGACAGGAACGTGCTTTACACAAGAAGAGAAGAAAAGCAGCACAGAGATGAGAAAGAATGCAGATTTAGAGAACTGCAATGACATGAAGGAGGGTGCGTATTTTCATCATCTCACAAGAGGACATACTTTTTTTTTTTTAACCTAATCTAAATAATTTTTTCTGCTAATTTGCATGGGGGGTGTGCTTGGGAGGAAAGAGTTTGCATTCTGCTCAAGGTTGCATGGTTCAATTTGTAAGTTTTGCTCAGAATATTATCATATTGTCCATTTCATACATATTTAACATTGACAGTGTACAAGCCACTTAAAAGCCAATATATAACTCCTATTCTTTGTCTGTATGCTGCCCCCCTAAGGAAAAATGTCCCCACCAGACTTCTCAAAAATGAAACCCCTTGTGGTCTTTCATTTGAAGACACAATGAAAGTGGTGTTTCAAGAGAATATTGATGCTTAGAAGTGACTGAGGACAAGAAAGCAGTGGGTGTGACAAGTTATCACAGAATTGATCTGCTGTAACTTGAGGGTCTACATAAACTACAATATATATTCATAACATTAGACAAATTCATTTAACAAGTAAAGATAAATGATCATGTGAAAATTGACTAAGCCACCAGAATCAAAGGGTAGTGATCAATCGCTTGACATCATCAGTGACCTGTAACAAATGGAATAGCTCAAGGTTCAATGCTGGGACCGATAGCATTCAATATCTTAATCAATGGTCTGGATGATAACACAGAACTCACCCTCAGCAATACTGCTGTATGAGGGGAGTAGCTGACATATCAAATGTTGGAGCTACAGTGCAGAGGGACCTGAAGAAAGCTGACAAATGAGCCAATATAAAGCTATTAAATTTCAACAAGTAGGATGTCAAACTTCTGTACTTGGGACCAAATAAATACTACACATCAGTACAGGTTAGAATAGTGGATAAATAACCCCATGCCATGCACGTGACTCCCTCTTATTGGTTCCCTGTCTCCTGTTCCTTGAAGTTTAAGGATTGCATCAACCAACAGTGTAATCACTCATCCTGGAAGAAATTGTAGAGAACTTCCACGAGCAGAATTAGCACTAGACAAAAGAAACCAATGACTTCCTGAAGCTTTTGCTTTATTTTCGGTTCTACACAATCGGAAGTACATATGATACCACAAGTAATGGCTCATATTCACTGAAACCACTTGTTGGAGGAGACAGTAGCCTAGGATGGGCTTCAGGGAATTTCATAGAATTCTTATTAGAATACAAATTCCTGCAGTAAATCTCTAACACCAGCAGCCTGATTCAAAGGCTGCTGAAAGCAGCATACAAGGAACGGGAGTGAATTTTATTCTGTTTTAGTGTCAGATCATTGTTTATATGCATAGCGTGGTCAGTAAATCTTCAGCAGTAGCCAGAACATGTACATTCATAGGCACACGGAGGAACATGATCAGAAATTTACTGAGGGACTATGATACAAAACCAAAATAATCAAATTACACCCACATGGCATCTCAAAAATAGAATGATAAACACAGGACTTCTAGTGGAAATATTTTTTGTGAGTTCTTGATCTTGATGTGTCTTGACCTCCTAGTTGAGTGATAGACAATACTCTTCTGAAGAGATGAACAGAGCTGGTGATGGATGTACACTGATCTGTATCAATGGATTGGATGAGGAAAGCAAGCAAATTGTTTTCTAGTATAACTACACCTCAGTCATATATCTAGTAATGTGTAAACTGTAATTCATGATGGGAAACTTCATACATTGTTTCTCAAAAGAACTTGAAAGTCATGGAGAAAAGTCAACTGAGCAGGAAGTTCCCAGTGTGACACTGACCAAAGGGGCTAAAGCATTGTATAAGCAGGGCAATACTGGAAGTCAGCACAGTATTGATCACATAATCTGCATATGTACCAGCATGGAATGCTACGGATTTTCTGTAGCTGGCATACAGGAATGATATGAGAAGCTAAGAGAGGGTGGTAAAAAGAAGCACAGACCTTCAGACTGATATACTGATACACCCGTTATGTGCCAAGGCATTTGTTAAAGCAGTCATAGTTTTCTTCTACCAATTAGTTTTGCACAAAGATTACAATGTTTTCAGCAGCACTACAAGAATCAAAGTTGATGCTGGAGCTGATTTCACTTCTTCATAAGCTGTTTGGAAGACTTCACTTCAGATTAGTCTTAATTTGGTCTCATGGGTGTAAAATCCCCACTAAACTTGTAGTTTGAAGCTTTCTGAAGAAGTATCGTCCCACAAACCTTTGCTTTCTTGAGTGTGGGCTCTTATTATTGCTGCTCCCATCCATGCTGCAAGTGTAGACGTACCCTTAGACAGATAACGTAATTCTGGAACTCTTAATACTTGTCTTCTACTTCCAAAATCTCTAGACTGCCTTTTTTTTTTCATTTCCCATGCTTTTCTATCTGCTGCTGTGAAGGCTATAAATGACATTTGTGTTTGTGGTTTTGGTCGCTTGCTTTTAAGGTGGTTAGACTTCATGCAGTCAGGGAGTTAAGAAATATGTAAAAATTGTCATTTCAGCCTGCCTTTGTAGTGAATAAATAAGTACTGTAGTTGTCTTGGAGAAACATCATATCCTTTGAACTACCTCATAGCTCTTTGTGCTCTGTGGACTGATGGCTTTATTGATTTGCAATAACTATAATTAAGGAACCTGTAGGTATTTGGTTAAAAATTAAAATGGTTTCTGGAGACAAAGCAAACAATAACAGCAGCAAACGCACAGAAAAAGAATGAAAAACATGAAAAGAACCCACTTTGTCAGCTTTAACTGTTTGGGGGGTTGCTAATTTGTTTGTTTTAATGTTGAGGCTAAATCAGCTTTTCCTGCAGTGCGGGTTCTGCCAACATATGTACCTGTTCACAATGAAGATTAGGCAAAAATAAGTAATGAGAAATAGAATGTAAGTTAAGCCTGCCTCTGGGCATGCTCACATATACAAATTAAGCAACAGTTTATTGAAAGGGCTTTTGTTAAGCATTTTGGAAAATTAAAAATCATCAACCATTTTGTAGGGGTCATTTCAGAATGAGACATTTGAGCCCAGAAGTTTAGCACATTTTCAAAACTCAGGAGAGACCTGTTTTCTTTTTTCTCCTTTTTTTTTATCCTGTTTCATTCCAAAGAACGCAATTCATTTTTAAACCACTGAAAAATGACATGCAAATATGTGAAAATATTAGGAAAGACTGCACATTTATTGAAAGAGCAAACACATTTGAAAGGGTGCAGTTTTAAATCTCCATAGGTCCTTCATTTATTTAGCATTTTAGAATTTTATCGTTTCTTAAAAAAACAAGTGAAAGTCTCATTTTCTCCCTCTTCCTTACAGATCGTTACGTCCTTACTCCACACACAAAACAAAAATTCATCATACTTTGAGAGGAAAGGGTAAATGTGAAAATAAAACAAGGCCATGCTGTATTGAGAAAAAAAATAATGAAGAATCACCTTCACTGAAAAAAACTGAAAAAGCTTTACAGCTTTACACTGACAGACCTCATAGGCCGCACAGCCTGTGTGAAACTGGATTCAGTGTGATTATTTCTGGGCAATAATTCAGAGCAAATAACATCAAGAAAGGCTTGCATAAATCCTGACAGAAAAAGTGGATTTAAATCAAACTAATAGGTTGCAAAACATATGAAATATTCTTTGTACTGTGCCTTGGAGACACATGGCCAAATCCATATTCAAAAAGTAAAAACAAACCAGAGTGATTTGAAGAATAAATTACTTGTCATCGTGATCTTTAAAAATGCCAGAATTTAATGCAAAAATATAATCCTAACATTTATTGCAGCAAAAATAAATGTCAACATATTAGACTTAACTGGCTAAGCCTTGTGGTAGCATTTCTACAAAGTGAAAGGAACATGACAAGTTGTATTTCACATTTATTAGAATGCGATTTGGTCTTCTTTATCATAAGCAGTAGATTTAAACA
>VZTM01030776.1:37143-49873 GCA_013400555.1 Jacana jacana | reverse complement strand
AGCCTTTCCTCATAAAAGAGATGCTCCAGGCCCTTAATCATCTTTGTAGTCGGCCACCCCTCCAAGTTTTGTGTCTTCAGCAAACATATCTCATATACTTCTGTGACAATAAAAATCCATACATGAGGCACAGGTAGAGAATGTTCTAGTCACTTCTTCATGCAAAACCTTAGCTCGTACTTTCATTCAAAACTTATTACCTTAGCATTTCATTTTTTAATCTTTCACTTCCACTCTAGTACAAAGCTCCTTGTACAGAAGGAACATGGCATGTCAGAGCATACTACATTTGATACTGGAGGCACATCCAAAACTCAGGCATGTTCTAGATCTTCTCCACAACTGTTCCAGGTGGCCTCCAGAGTACAAGAGCAAACTTTAAATACCTCCAGTGTATATTTGTGATCTGGCCCAAGACCTCAGAACAAACTTCATCCCTAATGTGATGTTGAGCAGACAATCAAGACTGGAACATCTAGAAAATACTACGTTGAACATGAAGAACTCTGATATGACTCAGCAAAGACAAACCTACTTCAGGCTCCCTCAAATTTAAAGCCCTAACAGAAAATATCACGTATAGATTTTTTTATTTTAGAAAGCATTCTTTTTGTATGTTCTTTGAGAAAGAGACACGAGTTTTCCTTGTTTGCTTTTCACCTTAGAAACTGTAGGAGTCAGAGACATTAATTTGGTCTGTTGAATGTAACTGGCAACAGATTCTGTCATGAATGCAGAGATGGGCAAGAAAAACATCAGCTGCAGAGCTGATGGCTTCAACTGATCGACAGTAACAGTGCCCAGATCCAAATGCCACCACAAGTGTTTTCTGCTTACCTAGAGTATAACCTCCTTTTCTGATGACTGCTTTTTCTCAGGAGGCAGAGAAATCAGCCAGAGCTCTTAATAGGGTGAACTAGAACTGGAAGAATTATTAATGCTCCCCTTTTTGACTGTCCAATCAAGGAGGTGTTGACTGGGGAGCTGCTCACACCATTGCCACACGGACTGAGAATAGCTCTGACCCACAGAAAATATACAGTGCTCTGTGATTCTTTCTTCTGTCTCTCCCTGGCCTCCAAGAGTAGCAATGGCCTGTAGTTCTATATGCAATTTACAATAGCGAAAGGAACATACAAGAACAAGGAAGACCAGTGAAATTGAGAGAGGACTGTGAAAATAAAGCTTCATTTTATACTGTTAGCTCACAGAACAACCCAGTAAATGTTCTGCCTTTGAATATCAGGGACTGAGAATCCTACCATTAACAGGTACTTGTGAGTCTTTCAGAGTGGTGTGGTACTTACCTTGGGATTTGTAACATAGCAGGTGTGCTCTAGCACAGGCAAGTGTTATTAGGAGGTTCAGTATGCCTGCTTAGGGCCCCAACAAGAAACTATGTACTTAATACATCACATGCTTCTGAGGAATCTGATCCTCTGCTGCATGGACCTGCTTTCTGAATGCTGTAATAGTTTCCTCACATCTCAAGTTGGACCAGATATAGACAAGTCAGCTCTAACAAACTCTTCAAACTATTGTTTTGGTGGGTTTTTTTCTTCACTTAGAAGCATTTGGTAGGTTTTTCACAAATCTTCAGCCATGGTAGCTTTTAGATTACTTCTATAGAAGCTTAAGCCTCTAATGTATTTCCTCACCTTTGTCTAAGTCAGATTTCACAGCAACTGTCAGTTACTGCAGCTTACAAAAAGTACGCTTGAAACTATAGTAACTGTCTGAATAATTTATGAGCCCTAATATCTTAGCAGTAGTAATATAGACTTAAAAATTACTTTTTTCATTTCTAGGAAAACTAAAGTATTATCATGCCTGTGTATCAAAAATCATATATTAGCTTAGAGATTTACTACATTGCATCTTTGTTCTGTCTCTCATTTTGACCTCACTGAATCTATTCCATGTGTTAGACAGACAATCAGCATTGCTCACTAGGCATAGCTTATTGAGGAAGGTAAATTTGCTAAAAATTGGTAAATAGCACATTTTCCACTGCACACATTGCCATCTTTGGCCCACTGCTTTTCCCCCTCCTGCCACCCTCCAAGCTCACAAAACAGTCCAGTGTCATTGCCCATCAGCCTGTCCACCATGAAATTTGTGCTTCCCAGTGCCCTATTAGTAATGTTCCTTTCCATCTCTGAGAGGCACATCTGTTCAGTCCCCAATTTGTTCTAGCTGCCTCGTTTGCCTCTGTCTGCTGCAGCAGACCATTAGCCCAGGATCCCATCCATGGGAGTGGCATTAGGAGATGCTATTTAGAAACTACAAGCAAGTCTGACGCCGCCTGCAATCCATTTCTCTAATACTCCCCCAGCCTAAACTTTTAGTATCCATTTATTGACCTGTTGTATGTGATTTAATCTAATCCCTTTTGAACCTGCTGAAACTGTCTACTTCTACAAGTTCCTTACAGCATCTTCCAGAAGTTCACTGCCTGCTGTATAAAACTCCAAGGGTTCATATAGTACCAAGATGCTTCCCCCTGTCTTGTTAAAATGTGCTCCCTTCCTGCCCTCCCATTTTGCCAGTTCTTTTGGCTGCTGCAACTGCCCATTCAGCCAGCAATTTCAGAAATTGCTCGACTGACTCTGAGATATTCCTCCTGTGTTGCAACTGCCTGTTCTGAGCTTGACATTGACTGGGTATGGTTTAGATTACTTTTCTTTAGATGCATCTTACCTTATCTTGCACCCTCCAAGCTCACAAAACAGTCCAGTGTCATTGCCCATCAGCCTGTCCACCATGAAATTTGTGCTTCCCAGTGCCCTATTAGTAATGTTCCTTTCCATCTCTGAGAGGCACATCTGTTCAGTCCCCAATTTGTTCTAGCTGCCTCGTTTGCCTCTGTCTGCTGCAGCAGACCATTAGCCCAGGATCCCATCCCTGGGAGGGTTGGGATCTCTTCCCCCCAGGGTTTCATAAGGCCTTGCTGGAGTTCCTCACCATTAGCATACCATGTTTGATTTCTGAAACAAGTTTAGCAATTGCATTTTTGGAGACATCCATGTTTATCTCCGATTCACTGATGGTGATTCCTGAGGATCCATTTCTTGACTGACTTTTTTCAGCCCAAGAAACCCTATTACACTGAGATGCCACTATTTGCTTCTTAGTCTTTAATTGATGTGCAGTCCACAAAATAGCCTTTTCCTTAACTCTTTAGTAACTCAATTTCTCTAATTGTTGTTATGAAAGCTTCACATGAGTCTTAACTTCTCCTTCCATCCTGGAAGAAAGGGGTGGGAAGACACTGCAGAATTTTTTTCTCCTCTTATAAACTGACCATGGTATTCAGATTTCCTTCACATTCCTCTCGCTTAGCTTCCTTGAGCCAGTGAAGCACAGGGCAGCTCCAAAGGAAGGGTGAGATTAACAAGGGCAGGAAACTGAACTACTCGGATACTTGCCCCTACCTGCACCTGAGGAAACATTACTACGCTGTTAGAAGATGCTGTCACCTTTCCCCTCCTTGCAACTTTGATTATTGGTTCTATTTCAGACAGTGTAAATGGGACAAGCAGACAATCCAAACCATTTATTCTCACTATAACAGAAATATCCAACAGAAATTGTATCAGCCATTACAGAAAAAAAAAAAAAAGGAAAAAAAAAAGAAAAAACCGAAACCAACGAACTCATGAAACGATGCAACACTACAGATGGATAATATCAATGCCACCTTGTGAAGGCACATATGACAATCACACGTGGTTCAAGAAGCCCTGACAACAAATTCTGTTCTTTCAGGAAGAAATTTTTCAGGAAGTTTAGCCACGCAGAAACAGCTCTGCATCACATGCAACGGAACTGACTGCTGTGCCTTGGGGCGGGGGGGAGGCGGGGAGGGGGAAAGACCCATAGAAACAGGACGGGAAAGAAAAAATTGGCACAGTGTTTATTGGGAACTAGTAGGCGGTAATCTGCTAGCTTGGAGGAGCAGAAAACATGGTGTATTTTTACAGCCCTGTACCAAGACCCTTTTTCCAAGAGGAATGATCTGGCTTTATCAGGAGGAGGTGCATCAAGACAAATAAATTTCTTTCCTAAATGAATTCCCATACAAGAGACTGAGATCTTTCCTTTAAGCTCAGAGAGGATCATACTATGGCCCATGCCATTGTTTGCTTTTTGATCTGTTAATGAAAAATTATAGGTATAATATCCATTGAATGCATATAAATATTCTTGGCAGTGTTGTTAGTGAGATGATCAAATGGCAGAATTCTTTGTAAAAGCAATGCTTGAAGAAAGAAAATGTAAAAAATACTGATAAACAGTTCTCGAGAAATTGTAGCAGATTCTTGAAAAGAGTGATTCTTTTCTTCAGTAGTTGTCTCTTATCAGCTGCTTCATCTGCTTTGTTTGTCTGCCTGTTAGCCTCAATTGTGATATGCACTTGCTGCTTGACTGGCTAGATGACCTCAGCTACAATAGCTACGGGCAGTGGAAAAAAAGTCAGGAGTTTATAATGCCTCCTCCTCCTCTTTCTGAAATGCCAGCTTCAATTTGCCTACAGCCAATGCTTCAAATACATACAGCACATAATTACTCTTAAAAGAGTTAAAGTGTTAATGGTTAAGTGTTAAGAGACAAGAAAAAGAATGCATTTAAAAAGAGGAGGGAACTATTCCTGTGAAACAGTCGCTGCTTTCAGTTCCCACTGGGAAACAATAAAAATTTCACTGTTCCATAACTGGTGTTGCTCAAAGATGCAGGTGCTGAGCACCTTGTAATCTAAACCCTACTTCTTTAATCCACCAGATATTCAAGCACGCAGTGTCCCCAGCTCACCGCATTATCTACAGCCACTGCAGCACCTGAAACTGCCTGTCACACCAGTGTTATACCGTATCTCATTGCTTTTCACTCTTTTTTTTTTGTTTTTTATAACTGTAATAAGGCTCATTTGGGCGAGTAGTGGTTTGTACTCAAGCAGTTAAATGAAATTTAAGATTGTAACAAAACCTATGATGCATCAGAGCTGGCATTCCTAACAACCACTGTTTAACAGGAACATTATTATTTACGGGGGAAATGGTTCTGAAAATAAACTCCTACACATGTTTAATGTCTTCTTTCCTTTATTTTTATTCTATGAAGCAGGAAGGGTTTAGAAAAACAACACAACCCAAAACAATGAAAGACAACTTGATGCCCTGTAATGACTAACTAAATGCAAAACTGCTTTTAAAAAAAAAAATATCAGTTCAAGAGTTCTTCAATCTACTGTATATCAATAGATAAAACATGACAAAAATGTTCATTCGGAAGGAATCTTAAATTAAATTTCAGTCTAATAAAGGCCATTTGTCTTCTCAATGACTCATATCCAAGAATGAGGAAAACAAGGTAAATTCTCTTCGTCATGAACCTTTTTTCTTTTCTTATTTCTGATGTATATCAGATTATTGAATTTTACAGAATGATGAGAAGATTTGGTGAGTGCTTCACTCTGCAAACTTTCATTATTTTTTAAAAATTATCATATTCGAATATGCTGAAGTTTCAAATAAAGTTGAAGTATTTCTTTAATTAAGCCATTGTAGCTCCTAAAGTTAACTGAAAGATACCTGTGCAGCCCAATCTAGTGTGTTTTTGTTCTTTTTCCCATAAAACCGCAATGACAAAACCTACAAGCCATCCCAGAAAGTACAGATGATTCTTTTATAGAATGAAGCAGATATGGAGGGGTATGGAGCACCACATTGCTTTTAAGAGGAGCTGCACATTCAGATCACAGAATTGTTTTGATTGGAAGAGACCTTTAAGATCATTAAGTTGAACTGTTAACCCACTACTGCCAAGTTACCACTAAACCATGTCCTCAAGCACCACATCTACACCTCTTTTAAATACCTCCAGGGATAGTGACTCAGCCACTTCCCTGGGCAGCCTGTTCCAGTGATTGACAAACCTTTCAGTGATGACATTTTCCTAATATCTAATCTAAACCTCCCTGATGCAACCTAAGGCTTTTTCCTCTAGTCCTATTAATTATGGGAGAAGAGACTGACAGCCATGTTGCTACAACCTCTCTTCAGGTAGTTGTAGAGAGCGATAAGGTCTCCCGAGCGATAAGGTCTCTCTCCTCTTCTGCAGGCTAAACAACCTCAGTTTCCTCAGCTTCTTCTCGTAAGACCAGTCCTCACCAGCTTTGTTTCTCTTCTCTGAACATGCTTCAGTGCCTCAATGTCCTTCACATAGTGGGGGCCCAAAACTGAACACAGTACTCAACATGTGGCCCCACCAGTACTGAGTGTAGAGGTGCAATCACTTCCCTTGTCTGGCTGGTCACACTCTCTCATACATGCTCTAGACCCTTCACTAGCTTCCAGCTTTGATGCCTTTCTTTGGGCACAGTCTAACACTTCAGTGCCCAAACCCTAATACAGTATTTGGGGTGGGGCCTCACCAGTGCTGAGTACAGGGAAGTGATCACTTCCCTAGTCCTGCTGGCCACACTACTTCTGGTACAAGCCAGGGTGCTCTTGGCCTTCTTGGCCACCTGGACATACTGCTGGCTTATATTTAGCTGGCTATAAGCCAACACACCCAGGTACTTTTCCACCAGGCAGCTCTCCAGCCACCCTTCCCCAAGCCTGTAGCACTGCACAGGATTGTGACCCAAGTGCAGGACCCAGCACTTGGCCTTGTTAAACCTCATGCTGTTAGCCTTGGCCCATCGATCCAGCCTGTCCAGATCCCTCTGTAAAGCCATCCTACCCTCAAGCAGATCAACATTCCTGCCCAACTTGATGTTGTCTGCAAACTTTCTGTGTGCAAGAGAAAATTGCCACTTGTTTGGACATACTGTTTACAGTCTGCAAAAACCCACAGCCATCCTTTTGAAACTAACATCTGGTAAGAATAGCTAAATTTTCTGCTGCTCAACCTCAGTGCCATTATGTGAAAAACTGCAATATAGTGAGTAGATATTTTAAATTATTTTTTTCATGGTAAGTAAAAGGAAAAAGCAAACAATTAATGTGACAGTACAAAATGCCAGGCATCATTCAATCTCCTCAAACCTGTCTAGACAACAGTTAAAAGTCAAAAGCTAAATTTAGGTCTATGTGACAAAGCCTTCTGCTCTGTAAATCCATGATTTATTACTCAAGGGGATGGAGTGCATTTTGCCAAGGGAATTCCCTCAGACTTTTGAAGTCCCACTCTTCAAAAATGGGCAGCACCAGTCAAGAGCAAACAAGGGAGGTCTTCAGGGGGGATACGTGTGTGTGAGTTAATTCTAGTGAGACATATCAACTCAATTTCAGTTGAGCCTCACCGACAATTTACTTTCTGCTTACCCTTTTGAAGGCTTTCGATAATACTCGTGCTTCTCCTTCCTCTTGATATAAGTGTAAAAAGTAAAAAAATGGATTAAAAAAAAAAGTATTTTTCCACTAGTAAGTGGTTAACATTAATGGTAGAAACACCCCACCAAAGCCTCTATTATCACAAAAGACAACCAATGTGTTTATCAGATAATTTTGACAAATATTTTGTGCTACTTCTGACTAGCCCTAAAGCTCATTGCCACAGTTTATGCCAGCATGACACACATACACCCAGATGCACATGCTGATTTTGAGCACTGTGTATGAATGTTGATACATATTCGTGCACTGACATATTCACACACTCTCTCAAACACATACACTCACATCCTGTACAAGAAAACCACAAGGAATCGATAGGGGAAACTTCATACAGTCATTCACTATGGTATGGAGACTACAACTAATTGACAGACTTCAACACGGTAGTTATTTATTTAACAAGATATTTTAACATTAAAATTTCTAAAATGACTAAGTTTTAGTAGAAAAGAACATTTTGGCAGAATAGCTTCTGATCCCTGGGGAAGCTTGGTAAGCTACATCGATAGGAAGTTTTGCCAACACTGTTACATTTCAGCAGTGATGCTAAGATAAGTAGTGAGGCAACTCCTTTCTGCAGTGAAATGCCAGCTGAAAAGCACATTCCGTGCTGAGCACTGAGCAAGCCAGAAAGGCTCCTTATGAGTGCAATATTCAGATTCCACATTAAATATGGTAAGAAAAAAAACCCAAACTGAATAAAAGTTGAAGATATATATTATGGGCTTTGACTTTTTAAAAAGCCTCAATTCAGTCTTTGGGTTGGGGGTGAGAAGCTTGTTTTGGCGTTTTTTTGTGTGTAAACACAGTTTTTGATTGGCAGCAAATATTTTGAACATATTAGGATATTAATTACTTAACTTGTGAGATCTCTTAATGCTATATAGGTGTCTTCAGTTAATTTAACTTGCAAAATTGCCAGGTGCATCTAGGCCTATCACAAAATTAATTTTCAAAATCAAGTCAGTAAGGAACTATGGATACATTTACACGCTCATCAATAGAGACATTAACCTATTTGACATTTATATTCCTCAAACAGATAGTTGGCATGCACATTTCCTGTGAATATTGACAAGGTGGAGGGAAAACACTGTTATAAGACTTTATAGTTAATACTATGACAGATTGTTTTGTCTGATAAATCAAGTTCTAGACATGAGATCTACCTTGTTTTCTACCTGCTTTCTACCACATCTTGTGACATGTCACTGGAGGTCCCAGAAGGGAAATATCCACTCGCCTCACAAAGTACTGTGAAACTTAATCAGTTTACACGTTTCACGTAGTCTACACACCATTTCTGTAAGCTTTCAAAAGGGAAAAAAGGAAGACCCAGGGAACTGCAGGCCAGTCAGTCTCACCTCTGTGTCTAGCAAGATCATGGAGCAGATCCTCTTGGAATCTCTGCTAAGGCCTGTGGAAAATAAGGAGACAACTGGTGACAGTCAAGATGGCTTCACTGGGGGTGAGTCATGCCTAACAAATTTGGTGCCCTTTTACAATATTTCCACAGCCTTGGTAGACAAGGGCAGGGCAGATGTCATCTACCTGGACTTATGCAAAGCATTTGACATTGTCTTGCATGACATGCTGGTCTCAAAATCACAAAGTCATGGATTTGATAGATGGACAACTCAGTGGATCAGGAACTGGCTCAATGACCCCACTCAATAGGTTGTGGTCAACAGCTCAAGGTCCAAGTGGCATTTCCCATGGGTTGGTACTGGGACCAATGTTGTATAACATCTTTGTTGTGGGACAACATGGACAGTGGGATAGAATGCACCCTCAGCCAGTTTGCTGATGACACCAAGCTGTGCAGTGTGGTTGACATGCGGGAAGGAAGGGATGCCATCCAGAGGGACTTGGAGAGGATTGAGAGGTGGGCTCATGCAAATCTCATGAAGTTCAACCAAGCCAAATGCAGGGTCCTGCACCAGGGACATGGCAATCCCAAGCACAAATACAGGTTTGGTGGAGAATGGCTGGAGAGCAGCCCTGAGGAGAAGGACTTGGGTGTGACAGTGGATGAAAAGCTCAACATGAGACAGCAGTGTGCACTGGCAGCCCAGAAAGCCAACCACATCCTGGGTTGCATCCAAAGAAGCGTGGCCAGCAGTTCAAGGGAGGTGATTTTACCCTTCTACTCCACTCTCATGAGACCCCACCTGGAGTCGGGGTCTATGAGGACAGGCTGAGAGAATTGGGCTTGTTCAGCCTGGAGAAGAGAAGGCTCTGGGGAGACCTTATAGCAGCCTTCCAGCATCTGAAGGGAACCTTACAGGAGAGCTGGAGAGCAACTCTTTGTCAGGGATTTTAGCAATAGGACACAGGTAATGGTTTTAAATTGAAATAGAGTAGATTTAGATTACGTACTGGAAGAAATTCTTTACTGCAAGGGTGGTGAGACACTGGAACAGGTTGTGCAGAGAAGTTGTGGGAGGCCCATCCCTGGAAGTGCTCAAGGCCAGACTGGATGGGGCTTTGAAAAACCTGGTCCAGTGGGAGGTAGAGCACAGCAGGGGAGTTGGAACTCAATGATCTTCAAGGTCCCTTCCAACTCCAACTATTCAAGAATTCTAAGACATTCAGCACCTTGCAATTTCTGGTAGTACCTTGCAGTATCAAACCTAACTGTACAGCTCTTTAAAGATCAAATATCTTGTGACCAAATTTAGTCTATTTGAGAGAGAAAAATTACATTTAAAATTTCAAAGACAAATGTTACATATACGCAGTCAAATCATTGCCTATGCCTCCGGTTTACAGAGCAGCAATCATGGTGAGGTGTCCAGATTTTCAAACAGTACTAAAATTAGAATCACAGCAAATAATGAAGAATAATACAATCAGATTCCAGAAGATTTGGATCATTTAGGTAATGAGGCCAGCAGATGGTAAATGTAGTTCAGTGTAGAAAAATCTAAAATAATTGGTCTGGGAGTATGTGCTAAATAGAACAATCATATAACGTGATGATCAAGAAGAAGCTCTATTTGTGGGGGAAAAAATTAAACCATTCAGGGTGGGGGACTATGACAACAGAGTAGCAAATAAAAAAAATATTTTAAAAGGAAACAGTAAAAGGAATTTATTAGAACCTACAAGGTATGATGTATATGAACTATTTTCACAACCAAGAGACTAAGCCAGGAAATTATGTAATTAGGTAACAGGACCAACTAGCCTGAAAGCACAAACAGAAGCAGAAGCATGCAAACCTTACAGGATGTGTTTGGCATCACATAGTATCAATTCCAAAGTCAGTACAGTTCTTTGAAAATGAAGACATAACTAAGATCTTTTGAAGTTTAAAGGTGCAAATGAAAACAATCCTAGAAAAAGCAAGAAACACAGACTTATCTGGTTAATAGTCAATATCTCAATGAAGAGGAAACATAGGGAGACTTCTCAGTCTCCTCATTGGAGTGATCGGGTTTTGTATTTGACATCAAAACCACAAGTTTCTCACCTAAACTAGGCAGACCAAAGACCCTAAACACAATTGTAACGACTACACTATCAGCTGTTCTAGAGTGAGTTTCCTTACTCTGTTCTAGAGCAAAGGTCCCTTTACTAATACAAGTTTCTTTTAAAAGGTTGGAAACTTATTTTGTTAAAACTTGGAAAATTCACAGCCAGCTGCACTAATTATATACATCATGGATCACCATAGCGCAAAAATAATTCATGTAGAAATAAAACCTTGGTTCTACACACTGTGTTGTCCAACAAAAGATAGAAGACAACAATGACAGCAACAAAAAGTAATCAGATCTGAGATGCAGCTATGTAAAAGCATTGCAGGATTGCCAGTTCAGGTACAAACTGGTCCACTTGAAAATTAATATAATATAAATGAGAAGATGAAAGACTAAGCTAAAAAGAAAAAATTGTGAAGCCTTGACAAATAGGCACTGCTACACTTAAAGGACGTTATTACATATGACCGCTGACATTTTAGGACAATGAAAGTTATGAAGAAAAGTACAGCCAGTCATGGCCTGTTTTCACTGGAGAAGATGACACAGAGATGTGACCAAAATAGAGATTTTTCATAACTACTGTCTGTTACTTTTCACACTATTAAAAGGCAAAAATCTACAATTAAAAAAAAAAAAAAGTCAATCCTGTTTGTGCCATCAGACCTGTTCAGAGGTCTACACATTGGAGCAGGATTCAAGTCCAAAACTTAGAAGTTACAGTATAGGAATCAAAATAAGAAAACAGCAGAAGGGCTGTAAAAAGCAGACAGATGGGATTAAGATAACAATCAATATTAAAAAGCACATTCCTAAACATAAAATATCATTAGTTCTTCTAATAAAACAGTGAAGTTCTTCCTTTATACCATTCATTTCCTTTTTCATTTTAACCTGCTAACTTTATTTTGTGCTGGAGCTATCATATGAAAGTGCTTGGAGTGCTTTTCCCTGATTGCACTGGCAGAGTTATATGAACCATTACCTATCATTACCTTTATTTCAAACCTGTCAGTTCTTCCTCTTTGTAGCCAACAATCTGTAAGAAGGGAAAAAAATGCAGTCTCTATCAGAGAATAAAACCACCCATACAAAAATGAGCTGAAAAGAGCATGTGAACAAAGGGGAAGGGAGGGTGAAGAAAGGGAAAGATAAGAGACTTGATAAATCCGCTCGCTCTCTCTGCGAAGGACATTCTAACTCTCCTGCTACTTAATAAATAAATAAAAGACCCTACAACACTAAGACACAATGCATGCTGGAGCTGGCTTCTGCCCATTACTCTTCTTTCTTCTGCCATGTCTTGGACTTAAAATACCTCAAACATTCCCCAAATATTATGGAAATAAAAATATTGATACCACTGCCTCATGCATAGAAAAATGTACATAAATGAAGCTTTAATACATGAGAGAAGATGCACTTCCCTCATAGCTATGTGTATCTTATGAGGTGATTCTCAGTAGATCCCTCATGAGCCACACAATGAGCTGTGAGCAATTAACGTTAAATGCCCCCCTCTAACTACAGTGCTGCCAATGATACATTAATGACCTCAAAATGCACTTGGATTCGGAACTTTTTTCCCCTGGGTGCAGGTCAGGCTGCCTTACCCCTGTAAAGCTGTGGCATGTTCCAGCTGNACAAGATAAAGAAATCCAACAGAAGGACAGAAAGGCATGCAAGTGTACTTCCAAAGCAAACACCTCTGGAAAATACACTAGTTATTCTGTCAAATTGAATTAAGTGACAACAAATGCTTAAGTTTAGTAGAGTGTCTGACAATTTTCATCTCCAAAGCTGTCCAAAAAGAGAAGATGGAAGTATCTGGGATATGTGTTAAAG
>VZTM01030776.1:19646-32870 GCA_013400555.1 Jacana jacana | reverse complement strand
TGCGGCTTGGAGGTTCCAACTGGACATCAGGAAAAGCACGTTGCAAATTTGTGTCCTAGAGCTGCGCAATTGATGCCAGAGGATGCGTTTCCTGGTTGCGCCTAAACCGCAGAAAGCTAATGCCACCAACTTTTATCAACACTGAAATTTGTCCTGTTTAATCCTATCAGCCAGGTGGAATATCTCCAACTGAAATAACAAGAAATTGGGTTTTTTTAAGTTACAGTAAAAGCTTCACCTGCAAAAGACCTCCAAACCCCCATACTGACTTACCCTAAAAACTTTTTTGTGTAGGGAATGACAGGAAAGAGGAGTAGAGCTTGAAGTAAAGCACATGTCTCCCTTTCTGGGCATCTAGTATTCTGTTAAGTTGCCACAAAAAAAGGCTTTGCGGGCCTGAGCTGTCATTGCATAACGTTTCAAAGCCATACTCTTCGTTCTATGCTTCCCTTCTAGCCCAGATCTGTAAGTTTCCCACTTACAGATGGAAAAAGCCAAGGCCCTCTATTTGTAGGTACTCTGTATGCCTGAAGTAAAACTGTCAACATCTAAATTCTCATGTAAACAGGTGCATATTTTAGCTCTTCCTGCCATCGGCATAATAAGTATTATTAAGAGTAGGGCAGGCGGCTGATTTTTAAAAGGCTTTAGTTATATCAATGGTAAATTTGAATGGATTTTTAGTCTGCTGTAGTAAGGCAGTAAAATATAATAGCCTCTTAACTGACACATTGTTATCAGTCTTATTATGGCTTTTTTCATGCCTGTCAGTGGATTATGGTAATTTTTTTAGTCATGGGTCTAATCAAAGTAGAAGACTCTGAGCTACTGACAGCTCAGGAGAGATATAACTGCTTACATACTGTCATGAAATTCTAACACAGGCAGAAACTTCAGCACCTCTCCCGCTCAACTCCCCTCCTAGTAAAACAAAGCAACTTTTGGAACAACAGGCTCCTTTTCTACGTCAAACAAAGGAACAAAAGAAATAAAGTTCAATGCTTTTGCCTCAAATTAATACATCATTCAGAAGAAGAAACTTTGTTCTTCTAGTTAGTTGGTGTTGTTCAGTTTAGAAATGTTTCGGTGATCACTACAGTAAACCCATCTTAATAGCTACCCATCCGAAGCACCTTCTCTGCTTATTTCTAAGGAACTGGTCAAAATAAACTTTTCCATCGCATGGCAGGAAGTCCTAGGTAAGGTTGAAATGCCACTTTCTCATTCAAACAAGCAAGCTGCACTTACTTTATTCTGAAAGGCACCAAGGAATAGCTTTGTGCAAGGGTTACACAGCGGCTTAGAAGGGGAACAGCCAGAACACGCAAGGTGTGTGGTGTGTATGAGCAGGCATACATTACATGCAACAGATATAATCACAATACAGTTGTTCGATTGTCTTATATATGGGGGGATTTCTGTTTTCCTCAAGCTTTACAGGTTTCTAATAAAGTAAATACAAGTACACTGCAGTTCCTAGCATTAAAAGCCTTACAAAGCATAAGTCTTTTGCGTTCCAAACCCAGCAGTTCCAGTGAAATTTGTACTGAACTTGGGGGGTACAGATTAAAAACTGTGAAAGCTGAATTTATGCATCGGGTTAGGATGTAGACAAGATATTGCATGAAAGCAGTTGACATCAGCTCTCCAATAAAAGTAAGAATGTAGAGGAGCTTCCACTTCCCATTCTCTTCAGGCCTATCCCATGTGCCAGATGCAGCAATGGTCAGTGACTCATTGTATCCTTTATAAGTGTTGCTGTTATCAGCAACGTATTTCCCATCGGCTACTGAAGAACTAGATGATGTGAGCTTGAAACACTAATGTAGAAGTAACAGGATTGACATAAGAATAAAAGCCTGAGATCCCATCTATTAGACTGTCTACTGAACACTAAAAATACTAAATGGCAAAAAAGAAAGGCGAACAGAAAAAAATCCCCAAACCCCAGACAGCAGAGTGGTGGCACTTATTATCTCCCCAGCATTCATCACCACTGATAGTTTACAAGAGAAAATGTGAATGAACGAAACATCAATCCAGGAAGCAATCCTGCCATGGAAGCCAAAAATCAACCAAACCTTGCTGAAGTTAGTAGGATTGTTGCCACAGCCTGGATTTCATTCATACAGCCTTTTCTTACAAAAAGAGGTTGCTAGTGTCCTGAAGCTTAATATGTTGGCAAGTGACATTCCTTCCACAAAATAATTTCTGTCTCATGAACACGTGGGATGTCAGAACACTCTGAGGCACAGGAAACAAGCACTATGAAGGTGTCTCAGAAAGAACCTGTTCACAAAACGTAGCCTTTCCTGATCGTGGCAGTATCAGTCTGAAGAAAAGCCTTTTACACTTGAATATTTGCAAGTCTTCTGCTTTTCCTTCCCCAATTCTATTTCATTTACTTGAGTTATGGACCGCTAAAAAGGCTACAATCAAAAACAAGCACAGGCAAGGGACCGAAGGATTTAATCTTCACATAAAATAATACAGATGGGTACTGAAGTTTAAGTGCTGCCTGGTAGTACATTTGCATTATCTGCAAGGGTACAAATGATACCCAAAGAACAAAAGAAAGGCAAAACATCAAAAAATTCCAAATTTGTTTCTACTGTGTGCAAGCTAAGAGCTTCAT
Organism: Jacana jacana; assembly: GCA_013400555.1. Lineage (NCBI taxonomy): Eukaryota > Metazoa > Chordata > Aves > Charadriiformes > Jacanidae > Jacana > Jacana jacana. Next base: position 30,235 of record VZTM01030776.1, on the reverse strand, counting down.
TTTTCAAAATCTGTTTAAGTTCCCGGCTCCTTGAATGGCCATTGTATTGTCAGTCAAGTGCAGTAAGAACTCCACAGAGCTTCATGACTCATAGTATTGGATCCAAAACCGATTGATGTAAAGGTGAAATATTATCTTCTCACTGACTGTAAAGGGTTTTGACTCAAGCCTAAAGCAAAAGGCATGAAATGAAGCACTGCAAAAACACTTGGAATAAACTAAAACACTTCTTAAGATTAAAGACAAATTATTATATAATACACAATCTTCAGGACTTACTGCTTATCATTGTAGGATTTAATGCTATTTTCCATAGTCGTCATTCTGCAATGAAGATTTCTGCAAGACAATTGTCCTGGTTTCAGGTGGGATGGAGTTAATTTTCTTCTCAGTAGCTGGTACAGTGCTGTGTTTTGGATATAGTATGAGAATAAAGTTGGTAACACACTGATGTTAGTTGTTGCTACATAGCGCTTATACTAAGTCAAGGACTTTTCAGCTTCCCGTGCTTCTGCCAGTGACGGGGTACACAAAAATCTGGGAGGGAGTATGGCCAGGACAGCTGACCCAAACTGGCCAAAGGGATATTCCATACCATATTAAAAAATGCTTGGTATGTAAATTGTACCATATATTTATATGGCATATAAAGTCTTAACAAAATTATTATTATTTTCTCTTCCTTTGCTGTCCAATTAAATTGTCTTTATCTCAACCCAAGAGTTTTATCTTTTTTTCCTATTCTCCTCCCCATCCCACCAGGGTGTTAGAAGGACTGAATGAGGGCTGAACTAGGTTTAGTCGCTGGCTGGGGTTAAACCACAACAACATTTCGCCCTTGCTTCTGCAAATCTTTAAACTTTTCCACCGGTTTTTATTATTGACTTCAATCTCATCCATCCTTTTTAAAAGCATTATAATTTCAAAAACTACTGAATCAAGCTTTAGCATAAACAAGTTAAAATGTAACTTGAGAGCAGAAAGCAGTGGAATCTGAAGTATTTTCCAAGTAAGAGTAATAGTGTTTTAGCTTATGTGGCTGAAGGAAATGCACTGCAAATAGTACAATAGAGTTCCAATTATATAGGTGAACAAATACTTTCTACTAAGAATCCTTCCTTTTATAGGTCTTAGAATTTACTGTCTTCTCTGGACCTGCCCATACGTTAATCTCATTCACTACCTTAAGGCTTTTGGGGGGTGGGGGGGAAGGCTACTTCATTCAGTAACCAAGTTCTAGCTCACCAGCACTATACAATATGAATTCTAACGAGCATTGATGAAGCATCTTAGAAGTACAATTTTCCACAGGTCAGTGATAGGCTCTAGGCCTATGTGAGCTCTTTTTTTTTTTCTTTTAAGAACAACTAACCACTTTCCTTAAAAATAAGAAAGCCTACCTAAACTGGAAAAAACTTTTTCAAAGCTCATACCAATACTCATCTTTTGTTTAGTGCTATAAAATTTCATCTCATTAACATATGATAGAAATATGTTTGTTATTGATACTACACACCAGTAAGTGCCCAGCAGGGATGGATGAGATACCAACAGAAGAAAGTATTGCTCTTCTAAATGAAAGCCATAGCATATGCCAAAACTGTACCATACTGAGATCATAGAAGCATAGAATGATTTGGGTTGGAAGGGACCTTAAAGATCATCGAGTTCCAACCCCCCTGCCATGGGCAGGGACACCTTCCACTAGACCAGGTTGCTCAAAGCCCCATCCAACCTGGGGCTTTGAGCACCACCAGCTTCTCTGGGCAACTTGTTCCAGTGTCTCATACCCTTGCAGTAAAGAATTTCTTCCTAATATCTAATCTAAATCTACCTTCGTCCTACTGCTACACTCCCTGATAAAGAGTTCCTCCCCAACTCTCCTATAGGCCCACTTTAAGTACTGGAAATCTGCTCTAAGGTCTCCCTGGAGCCTTGTCTTCTCCAGGCTGAACAACCTCAGTTCTCTCAGCCTACCTTCATAAGAGCCAGGTTCACAAGAGCCATAAGATGACCAGCCCTCTGGTCATCTTCATGACCTTCCTCTGGATTCAGTCCAACAGGTCCATGTCCTTATTATCTTGGTGGCCCCAAAGCTGAACACAAAGATCTGGGACTACCAGATCAGTGTCATGTGCCAGACAGAATACAGTCATGTGCCAGACAGTAACACACATTATTTGTAAGTCCTACTCTGGCCACACCTTGCCCCTGTGCTTTAACTACACTTTTCATCCTGGCACTTCAGTGCATTATTTTACATGGAATCAAGTACAACAGTGTGCCAGCTTGACTGACAAGTAAGTACTACCCTGGTACAGCAATGCAGTAAAATTAGGATTTTAAGTTTGCTTTCCCTGTTAAGTAGTATCTACCTTCCTGGAGGTGAGCTTCCTGTGGAAGCACCTGCTAATTTAAGGAGCTAAAATGTTTAGCTAGTGGCTTAACATACACTTCTGGGTGATATATCTGCCAGGGTAAGAACAACTACCGACTGAAAAATTCATTCTAAACTGTCCCCTTTAAAGATTACTGGTCAAATGCTAGCATCACTTTAAAATTCCCTGGAATAGGAATTTATTTCTCCCTCTACTCCGCTACCATCCTATAAGTTTCTGTTTTTAAATCTAACACAGAATAGGCAATATCATTTATGCTGATTTTGTGCCAATAAAGGAATGAAAGCTAACAGAAGGAGTTGAGGGGTGAAAGGTGTACAAATTAAATATGGATTCCTTGACATCAGCTTTGATTAATGTCTTCAAGGGTTCCAGGTTCTACTCTTAAGGATTAAGTGTCAAGGGTATTTTGTTTTGCAGTGTTGGGTGGAACAGGGAATTCTTTTTATTTGTTTTTCTTTTTTTTTTCTATTTTTGTTCTCTTTGGGTTAAGACTCAGTAACATGGATTCTTTAGCTTTGAAGGTCACTAAACAAGGACATGACACTGGAGCGTTTTTCTTCCTACTGTTTTCCCTGTACAATGCACCTAAAATAACATCATCGTCATACGCTACTTAGTGGAATTGAATCAATTATAAAAGATTGCTCTGTTGTGTTCAAATACATGAAGGCCAATAATGAGCATTTGGTTTATTGTTCACCCTTTTCAGGAAACTTGGTCTTGTGGGAAATTGACAATCAAAACAGAACACTATGTTATAGCCTGCGGGCAGCGCTTCTGCTCCAAAACCAATGCTAAGTACCATTGTCTTTCATTGTGGAGGTATCCCCACCAACACAGGCTGCAGCTGACTAGCTGGCAAAGACGGAGTGAGCCACCTGTATGCCACACAACAGATTTCTCAACACCACTTTTAAAGACCCAGAAGTATCAGGCCACAGATGGTGCTTTAAAAATCATCACTAGGGCAATTTATCGCATCTCACCTCAATCTTTATTGTTCCAATTATGCAACAATGTATGCAAATCAGTCACTGAACGTTACAATAGCTATAGTTGTTTTTCATGAAATCCACATTATCACAGTAGTAATAGCAGAAGTAAATATTAATACTCCACATCATAGTCTCATGAGCCTGCATCACCATCTCAGATCTAGCAATCAGCTGGACAGTGGCAGTCAACATGTCACACATCTTTTTAGATCCCTATGGTGGTCTCAAAAAACAGCTTTTTATTGACCAAAGATGCTGATATAAATACCCAAGTTATTGAGAAAGGAAAAAGCATTTTAAGTTTTGGACAATTCCCAGACTCCTGTCACTCCTGTGACAACTGGCACCACTTCATTCTTTCCTCTCTAGTTTTTGTTGATGTTGTATTTTGGATTTTTAATTATAATTCCCTGCTTTGGACATTAAAGACTTGCTGCACTTCTTTCTCCTTGTGAAGTCAATCCTCTGAAGGAAGTCTATGTATGCTATCATCTGGGAGGAGGCCATATTATTTCCATCAAGTCAACTATGGTTACTAGGCTGGACTGTGACAGTTTCTTAAGAATTATGGGCAGAGGAGGTCCTACAATCTGTTTATCATATGCAGTTCGAATGGCCCAGCCAGATGGACAGAGCTTGCTTTCTTGCACAAACTCTAGTCCATTAGGGTCCTCTTGGCTTATCATTTTCATTTCTTTGTTGTTTTCCATACAAAGGATTGATTGTCTCCAGAAACAACACTTTGAACCCTGCGTATTATAGGATTCAAATCTACACTCATATTTCAGTCCTATAAGGGAACATTATGAAAATGAAAAGGCAGAAAAATTAGCTTAAGAGATCATCACATCCCTAAAATTATATAGGCTTTGAAATTCTAACACACAATTTTTAGATTTGACAGGCCGTACTGTGGTTGCTCCACATTGAGGAAATTTTGCAATCATCACTTCTGACTGCAAGACCCTTGTAAGTTTGCAAAGACAAATTTTTCAGAAAACGTCTTCTCTTTCAACTATTTCAGAGTATGGGGGAAAAAAATACACTACTCAAGAAAGAAATCTTAATGTGCTACCAAGAAGTCAAATGGACTACAACAGCATTAAATCCCAGAAAGCTCACTAGAGAAGACTGACTCACCATCTAATTTTTTCAATTACCATCATAAAAATTATTTCTGTACTGCAATTATTTCTCTTACAGGGAAAGGGATAGAACCTGCCTTCTCCCAAGCATATGCATGCTTAAGAATAAATAACTGCTCAGAGCTCACAGTGGAGAGCAGCTTGCTAGGTATCACTTCTGTTGGAAGAATCTGGTGGTAGCACTGGATCACAAATATGAATGAAATAATTTTAAGTTTCTTTTGGTACCATACAAGAAAAGTAGATGTGCAAAACAGAAGCTGAAATAAAAGTAAAGTAACCCTATTTAGCACAAGTAACACAGCTGCTGAGATATGGAATCACATACAAGTAAGACATTTCAGGAAAAACAACACAGAGAGTTCAGAAGAGGTGAGAGATCAGAGGTCTAAAAAATATCAGACATGAGGAAAGACAGACACAAGACTTCTTTAAGAGTTTAAAAGGGAAACATACTAGTAGAGTCTTACTGGGTTACAAAGGACCGGTGCAAAGAAGGGATTTGTTCCTTCTACCCATTCTCTGTGGATAGGACACAAAGTAGTACTCTTAAACGCAGGAAAAAGAAGATTTGTAGTAAACATTAGGAAAAGTTTTGCATTAGTAAAGATAGTGAAGGACTCGAATAAGTTGCCTGTGAGGTAGGAAATATCTATTGCCAGTAATCCTTGAGAACATATTAGACAAACATCTGTCAGGAACACCACCAGAGTTCAAGCCCAGACACAAATGACTTCTTGTGATCCAAGTGTATTTCCTGATTCATTGCATAATCTCTTCCTTTTCAAAGTGTTTTGTAGCATGCAACTGTTAACCATTTTAGCTCATCCCTACTTTCTGACCTAGGATAGTGCAACTGTTCATTCATGTACTGAAAGCTGCTGCAAGCAGAACTGCCAGGTTTGAAGACTCAAAGTCAATGCCTAGTATTAGCTTAAGAAAAGCCAATTCTATTGGATAAAGATCTTTAAAAAAAAATTACTCTTTTCCCCTCACAAATTCAGTTATCTAAAGAATAAAGTAATAACTTAGGAAGTACAATCCACTGTAAGACTTCTTGAGGCTTGGTTATTCTTGCTAAACCAAAGGTACGCATTTCTGCAGGTAAGAAGCAATACATCAAAGTTGTCAACTTCTCCAGTGTACTGTGTTCCATTTCTCTCTTTCAAAAAATCTGAAAAACTATGTAACATACACATCATCTTGCACCTGACGCACACATGCACCTACTAATTGTGTTTAGGAACTGAAGTAAAGGAAATTAAGAAAAAGAAAATTCAAAAGTGACAAAGCAAGAACACAGCAACATTTGCATGCCCTATCCTTCTTCTCTGTGTTCACTTGTCAAATAAATCACAGCACACCAAACAGATTACCTGACTCACTTCTCACAGTGTTTAAGAATTATTTCTTCCCTTACACATGGTTTAGCAACTCCAGTATTTATTTGTGGAAGAAGGTGGTGGTAAAGAAGAGGGGAATTAATGAAAAGGGTTATTAGTGGGTAGCACAGTAGCATTAATAAGCACGGGGGCAAATGGGGCAAATACTTTAGTAATAAAAAAACCATATTTGAAGCATTGCAAACTAGCAAGGAGTCTCTGGGAGTCTTTCTCTTTATAAAAAAAAGCTGTTGCACCACTGTACTGATTAACCTCTTAACTTCGTTATCTTCCAGTAAGAACTGACAAGCAACAGGATGCCTACAGGCTCCAGCAGGATGAATGTTGAAAAATGTCATGCAACTACACAGGACAAACATGGCAGGTTAATCAACAGTATAGTTTGATTGCTACTTATGCTTATTTTATCTTAAAATTTTGTTACATTGTAAGCTTTTTTAAAAAAATATTTTAAGATCTACTTGTCTAGTTGAGTGAATAGTCCCTGTTAATATGAAATCTTATGAGACTATTTCTACAATTAAAGAATTGCCCAGGTTAGAAAAGACTGAAGGGTTTGGCCCAAAATACTTTTCCTCCATCCTTAGATTAATTGTGGAATGAGGTAACAATTCAACACAAATAGTGTTATCAGCATCTGGAACTTCATTAACTTTTGTGAAGGACAGGGTCTAAACAATATATTTATAAAGAGTAGTAACTTGCACCTCGATCTCACTGAACTGGAAGGATAAGCGGGCAACTAGTTTTACATACCTACACCAAGGCACAGAATATGTGAATAGCTCATTCTACTGCTGAGGCAAATGTAGAAGCAGCACAACTGGGATCCTAGATGGCAAAACCATGACTGTATTTCAGCCAGCTCTCCTCACGGTCCAACACATTAGCATAAACCTACACTCTGTCATGGTTTGTGCCAACACACCAAAGCACAGACACAGGCCTCATTCTCTGCAGAGCAGGAGAGATGGTGTTTATATCTGGCATAGAGGTGGAGAAAACAGCAGATACAGTAAGAGTTGTCTGTCCCCAAAACCTGGTAGCAGAGGTGATAATGCCCACCTTGCTGTAATACTCTTATATAAGAAGGGAAAAATAGGTAGGGTACTCACTTCCCCTTTCATAAAGGGCTTCCCTAGAGGCCTGTAGACATACACAGACTTGTCAATAAACCACATTTCCTCTGCTGAGTACATTTTCCCTCCATTTCCATTCCAATCTAGTTGGATGGTTTGTCAGCCACTGTTTGGCTAGCCCTGAATTGTCCTAATATGTAAATTAGACTCCCCTCTCACTTAAATACTCTAGAGAGTAATTTTCCTGCATTTAAATCATTGTACCACCCATTACATGGACAATGAATCCAGCCCCAAGTGTTTGCCTACACTAATGAATATATAACTAATGAAATGAAGATTAATTAAATACTAGTGCGGTGACATAAGATAGGAAGCACAACGAGAGCGCTAAATTTTACTAATGATGCATTTATGAAATACATGAACAAACTCTGAAACTGAAGGTTACAACATCTTAGAATCTAGACATCAAAAACAAATACGCAACTCACTCACTGCCAGCATGCAATACACAATTACTGCATTACATGGGTAATAATCGCTGTGGCAAGTCAGCAGTCCAAGCAGACGGCAGCCCCAGCCATGAGAACGTCAGGCACTGCATTCACCAGTTTACCAGGCAGCAAAGCAGGTGCAGCCCATTCATAAAATCATCTACTCAACACTCGGACTTTCTGGACTGGATTCCAGCTTAGACTACGTTTCTGTTATATGGCTGTAATGACACTATTGTCATTACACCAAAGTTTGATTTAGACTAGCATTGATGAAAACCAAGCTTCAACCACACCGCAATTCTGATTGCCACCACTGATTATGGGAAGAAAACATTCAGCCACACCTACACTTTGCAAACTTACAGGACTGCTAAGAAGCAATTTGGCTTCCATTATAACTTAGAATAGCATCAGGTTGGTTTTAAATTACATTTTAGTGCAACGGTGCTTAACCAGTTTGTCTGAAATTCTGCCTTGCCAACACTCAGAGGAACACTAATATTCCTTTATTTCTTCAGCTGAAACATTACCATCACTTCAGCTCCCTCACACCAACTTCAGGACAACCTGCTTAAGGCTGCACTATCTAAACATGTTTTTCTACTGGGAAAATCCTCACAGGTTTAATGCTCTTTCCAAGGCCCCCCCAAATATATTTCTTTTGCATCATTAATGCTATTAACACTAAAACTCAGGGCACCAGAGTTCCATTTGTTTCCTGCTTTGCTGCCCTTGGAATGGAGTTAAGGGAAGCTTTCTTGCCTCAACTAAGGGTAATTATACTAAAACTGGTATGCATTTGTATTATTGGGCAGCAGTTATCACATTATCTGCACCAGAACAGAGGCCAAGGGAGGCATACCCCAGAACACTGTGCTTTTTGCAAGTATTTCCTCACATACAAGCAACGATGCAAAAAGGAACAATGTGAACCTGAACCCAGACCTACTGTAACTGTGCTGAAAAAAGTAGAAACAATGCTGTAAAACCTGGGTGGAAGATTTATATTACTATTATCCTCTGGATAATTCAACAGCTGGAAATAAAAGCCATAATGTAAAGTGATTTTTAGCCATCTCTTACAAAATTAATCTCAGAGAAATAGCCCAGCAGAAAAATACCGAAGGTCAGGTTTTCTTGGTTTAATAAGTAGGTAGATAAATAGCATTAGACAAGCCATGTTTAGGAAGCCTAGGTTGATGGTACTTAAATATCAGTGTGTGAGATGAACATAAAACCCCACAGGTTTCTTGGTATCCCAAGCCACTTGGTAAGATAGAGTGGAAGATCTTCTCCAGACTTCAGAGCTTCTGAGAAAGTCAAGCTGCGTAGAGTCTGGGAAGAAGAATCACTGTTGCTGCATTGCTGTGTGGCACCAATGAATTTGGTGGGTTTACCTTTCAATCCAAGAAATCTAAGTTACATTCAAAACTTCAATTATGTTTCCCAATGCATGCTTTTCTGGCCTGGCCCTTCACTCATATTAGTTAATTCCAGACATGCAAGTGAAAGCTGAGCTTTTGCTGTGCTCAGACAGGTAGCAATGTGATAGTTGCAGAATAGATCTGAAATTAATCCAAATACGTATGTGGGATGATATAGCCTGGTATCTAGATCCCTGTGTGAAACCTGCTGTCGAGATCCGTTTTATAGCTGAAGTTCCAAAGCAGACAAAGGAACTGAAACAATTCAGAAATACTTAAGTCTTGACTAGAAAGAGCCATGTAGGTACCCGAGTCTGTGTGAGTGCCAATGTGAATTTAAGCAGAAGAAGGGGGACTGGGCTGCTAAATCAATGACTCTCACAAGTTGGGGCAACAGGCTTGCAAGGAGGAGGAAAAAAATAAAAATCCAAAAGCATTAGTCTAGGTTTTGTCATGTCTGTGATGAACATGTTTTTCTCTCTCTTTCCTCAGGGGGATTTAGAACAGCAACTTGCAAACTTCTGTGTGAGCAGCAAAGAACCATAAAGGTTCAGCTATGTTTTGCCCTGGTTCCATTACCACTAGAGACATTTCTGAGCAAGTGAAAAAATAGGATGGATGACAGAGAGGAAACACTATCTACCATCACCGTCATACATCTTGTTGAATTCGCCTCACTAATGCCATGGCAGATCATGTAAATTGCCTGCCCAGGGCCTAGTAAGTTTGGTCCCTGCAGTTTTCAGTCTGGTATAATCACTAGGCTTGATTAATTGTGTGGCAGTTCCCTAATCCTGCTCTGCTCACTCAGAGGATAAGCACTGGATACTAATTTTTTAAAGTTCTTTTTTAAAAGCTCTAGAGGCCCAAGTCCCTCTTTAATGCATATTATTAAGTTCATTCCTAAAAACCAAACACCTGACTGAAGCAAGTTACAGATGCCCTTGAACCTTTTGAATAATCAAAGCATGTTCCTGATTTGGTTTATTTCCACTTCTATCAACTGTAGTGAATTAACAGTTCTCATTATCAATTGAAAATACCTAGTGCCATCCTGGGATCTCAGAGATTCAATGCTCCATACTCTCTTCATATTTAACTTCATAACATTTATGCAGAGTTGGTGGTTCTGTACATTTTGATATTTGGTATTCCATTTAAAATTCTAGCTTTGGGAGTCTAGTGGATCCATGAGAAACCAGACCCCTACATTTATTTTTTAGATTGTTATTGAAAGTGAGTCAAATCTCACACCACTCTTGATATATGACAATCTTGTGATCTGGACTAGGGGATTCAAACTCAACACTCTTAACACTAAGAGCTGACCTTTCAATGAATTCACATCACATGGATTTGCATCCATACTTAAATACATAATAGAAAACCAAGCCTCAACATCTAAGTGAATACAGCCACACTCTGAAGAGATAAACTATGAATGAGTAGCTTAATTGGACACTTGCAAAATTAACTTGTCAAAAGTAATTACTCCATACATGATCCAACTGCAAATGTTTCATATCAACCACAGTTTAAAATAGTATTTATGCTATTCCATGGCCTTTGAAAGATATATTCACAATGTTCTGCTTATTTACTACGCTACTGCCATGCATTTGCAAATCTTTCATGCACTCT
>VZTM01030776.1:0-13232 GCA_013400555.1 Jacana jacana | reverse complement strand
ACAAATTGAATCTACAGTCCAGGCTGAAAATCTTTGCCATTACTAGTTAGAAGCTGCAGAAAATTAATAAAATGTTTTTCTTTCAAGATACACAGGTGATCTTAGGGGCCTAGAAATTTGAAAACATCCCTTACCATAGTTTNCCCTGCATCTACCCTCTCTAAAACAGAAGTCTACATAGTTAGTACTGAACTATCATTGTACAAATCTTTATGCAGCACTGGAGGTATTTTCCTAATCCAAGCCACAGCATGATCTATAAACACACTGAAAAGTAGAAGCTGATGCCCAGGGTACATAAGGAACAAGTATGTAGCCTTTCCTACCTCAAAGTTAGCTGCTGAGAAAGGCAATTATTCTCTGCTTGTCTGTGATTGATCGGCTTCCTGTATATGGATGTGTGAGCTTACATTTATTACCTACTTGGTCACTGGCACGGGGCCACAAAGAAAAAGGTCTTTCTAATAGGATTTTTTCTGGAAAATGAATTAAAATGGCATCAAGACAATTTTAATCACAAATAATAGCACTTCCCAGTCCTCCTCTCTACATAAGACAACACCCAACCAGCTAAAAGTTCCAGGGGAATTGTTTGGGATGTGGAAAGTGGATTTCAACCCCTCAGTGATGTCTATTCCCTTTTAAATAATATGCATGAAGGGCAAAAGTCTGTGCAATCAAGGCAAAGTAAGGCTTTAAGTAACATGATTTTAATATTCATGGGGTTTTAACTTCTTAGTAGTTACTTACAAAATCTTCTATTACATCAGGATAACAGACTTAAAATAAAGTAAAATAATCCCAAACTTACCACTTTTACATCAGTAAAAACATTTTAGAACTATATTCAGAAGCTATCCTCATAGCTGGGTTGAAATGAAATGTCAATCCCAACAAAGTATCAAATAATAATAAACCCAGAGTCCATGGAGGACAATTACTAAAGCAATAAATTTGTTACAGAAATAACAAACGTATACTAAAGCTTCAGCTTGAAATGCATTCTTTGCACAATACACTGCACTGCCCCCCCTAAGTCCAAAAGACAGTGGGGTTTTCTTCATATCAAAATTGTCAAAAAACTCTTACCTATTCCATTAGCTTCAAGACAGCTATATAGGCTTTAACTTAGGTTATCTTATATGTGAAGAGGATCACAACAGAAGAGGAGTAAAAGGGCCACTTCAATGTTCTTTCATTATCCACAATATGTCTGAGATGGCCTGTGGCAAGTTCTTCTTTACTGGAAAGGAATTTTGTCTTGGTCACACTTTCATGGACAAGGAAGAGATATTCCACAAGAAAAAAGAATGCAAAAAACTAATTAAGCTATATTGTACAAGTAACTGTGGATCAGTGTCTACTGAGGGTATCCCTCAACTGGTTCTTCTTATAAAGAACCTCCCATCAACGTAACTCAATTAAAACCTATTAGGAAGTTAGTACTGTGCAACAACCATTATAAAACATTTTCTTAGTTGAATAAATTATCTTCCACATGATTCTGAGCCAGTCAGCATCTCATATTTGAGGTTGGGAAGACAGGAGGGTATAAAGGTTGCAAGACTTTGTCAAGTGCTTATGTGCACCACTGTCCTCTGCTGGAAGAAATCAGTCTTACTCATATGTCTGTGGCTGATTAGCTTCTATTAGCAGTAGCTGACATAAAGCAAAGATGACATAAGCAACAGCTAATGTACATTCCCATTTAAGCTCCACAGGCCTGTGGCTTAGGACAGAAGGTTGTTAATTCCATTGTCTGTGAGATGTAGCTACATAAACAGCATTTAAGATGCGTGCGTATGCCCCGGACGTGCTCTTTATTACCATCTATTTGTACAGCAGTAACACCCCTAGGCCCTGCAGAGACGGGACCTTGCTACTCTACATGCACAGCGTTAAGATCCAGGATTTCAACTGCATCATACTGTATCATTTGATGCCCAAGATCTGCAACATGCCATCCATAAGATAGCAGCTAGTTTTATATCAGTGGGAACTGAAAAGAAAACCATACACAACCCCACTGAGGACCTGAGCATAAGACTTTTTGACCAGATGCAAAACACAAATGCAATCACTGTCCCCTCCTCCAGCAATTCTAGGACAACCATTAACTTTCTCATGATAGGCAGAGGACCTGTAGAACCCTTGATCAAGGCCTCTCGATATTCCCTCAGACAGCAGTGCAGCTGCTTCCCACACTAATGCTACCACGTATCTGGGTGCCTGGGGAAAACAGCACACCAGAAAGAGACAGGCAAGAGAGCAGCGTTCGAGAAGCACTTGCACCTGCCTGGTAAGGAGGCGCCATTGCACTGAGCCACAAAGGGCAGGGTGACCTTCCCACAGCAAAGGTGAGGGATAAAAGCCCCACGTTCACAAGCTGAGGCAGAGCCGATCTTCACCCAGCTGCTGGTGAAGGCAGGGAAGTGTGTGCCTACAATTGGCTCCCCACCTCAGCCCTGAGGAGCAGCAGGAGGTTCCATATACCCTTCACCTATCCAGATCCTCCCGCCCGCCACGGTCGCCCTCCTCAGGTGGCGCGCGGGGCCACGCCCCGCCCCTGAAATGCCGGGCTGCGTGAGAGGGCGGGATCAAGGAGAGGGGCCTGCCGGGAGTTGTAGTCCTTCTGTGCCCGCCTCCCGCGACACCCCGCCGCTCCCTGCAGCCATCCCGCTCGCCGGACTACATTTCCCAGGGGGCGCTGCGGGAGCCCCGCAGAAACCACCACAGGCAAAATGGCGGCGGCGGTACCGCGGGGGTGCGGTGGGGTTTGGCGCCGGGCGTGGCAGCACGGCGTTGGGGGTCCCAGTCCTTCCTGCTGTGGGCAGCGGGCTGCCACCTCTAATGCCAGAGGTGGGGCGGTGCCGGTGGGGAAGAGCGGGTACGGTGCCGGGGCAGTGCGGGGAGAGGGGTCGGTGGAGGGCATCCCGCCCTCAGGGCGTAGGGTTCTGAGCCACTGGGCTTGGGCCCGAGAGCAACGCCTGCGGGAGCTGGGCGGCGGCGGAGTGGTGGCAGCAGCAGGGCTTTTCTGTAAATACCCTCGTCTGAGCCGTGTAAGGCATCAGTAGGTTGCTGATGGCTGGCTGCGCGTTTTCAGCACATATTTATCTCCCAACCCTCCCCAGCCCCCACAAAACGGTATTTGGCTTAGCGGCAGGGCTGTGTCCCCTTGATAGGTTTGGTTGTGGTAAGCGCTGGACATACCGCAAGCAAATTGGAAAGCCTTTGCATTCATGGATTCGGAGTATAAGCAGCAAGGGCTGCACCGATTTTCATAAGTAGTTTTTGAAGGGTTGTTCTAGTCCAAAGGAAGCCTTCTCTCCCAGTGGAAAATGGTGAAACTTCAGCAGTGTGCCAGGAGTGAAGCACTTCATTGCTGCCACAACTGAAAGTTCTGGCCTGTACAACCCCTTGTGTTCTCTGGTGAGATTCAGGTTTCTCTCTGCACAGCTGAGCACCTCAGTGAAGTTGTGCAGGCACAGGCAGAAGTATGCTGCTGATTCCTTAGAACATAAACCTTCAACAAACATGGCAAGAGATTCCAGGTTTCTCAGCAGTGGTGTTAGTAGGACTCTGACTGATACCTTTTTATCTGAGTGTAAGCAAATACACTGCTTAAGTGTAATGAAATTAGGTGTCATTTTTAATGCCATGATGTGATCAGGATGCATTTCTAAAGAATGCAGGAAACAATGAAATAAATTTGCCCCCTGAGTAAAATAAAAAAAACAACAAACCCACAAGAGAAGCACCTTTTTTTCCTAAACCTTGAGGCATTTTTATGAATGGTTGAAAATGCCAAAGAAAGCGTTACGTTTCAGTAGAAGAAAATGTATTGGCTCCCTTAAACATCTGAACCTTAATCCTATATGATAACATGCTTCCTAAAGCAGTGAAAGGAAGTGGTGTCTGCATCGCTAGCTTGGTGTTTGTAGGGATGTCCGCAGTTGTTGGGAGGGCAGACAGAGAACTAAGATCTTGACAATGTATTATGTTCACCTTTAGAAGGAACAGCGTACTTGATGTTTTTGTTTGATGTTTTTCTGTAGCTCGCTTATCTCCTACAGCTATATGGGTACTTAAACTGCTGAAGTATTCTGCCATAGAAATGTGATTTCATCACTGAAATATTATTTGTGCCACTTCATTTGTACAAGGCCAGATAATTACTTACAGAAACTGTCAAGCAATTCATACTGTAAAGGTGACCTTTTTCTCATGTCCATATAAAGGTTATGGATGTGAGAATTGCAATTACTTTTTAGATGATATGGAGAAGCTTTATTCTGTGGAATATGTTCAGAGAGCAGTAGCTCTCTAGTTGAAATGATGATTTCTCTATTACCAGATTACTAATGTTAATATGCTACTAAAACTGCTCTGGAGAACCACCTTTCCCAGCATGCAAATAAATAGCTGACAAAGGGTACATAATTTATTATGCCACCTGTCTGTTGGAGATTTATCAAACTACGTGAGAAGTAATTGATATTTATGATGATATTGTGATTTTCACAAGATACCAAATTAGGGTTCATGCAGCATGCAAGTCTGCCTCATTAATTTCTCTAAGCTTTCTTATGTGAGGAAAAGTTAAAAGTTTCAGACGATTACACTTCTTTTTACGGCATTCTCTTCTGTGTGTAATAAAGATGACGCTTTGCCATACGATCCCCTCTGTGTATATTGTCTGTTAGTCCCAGTTCTCCAGGATTGCAGCAGAACTTTTGCTGTTACACTATGGACGTATTTACAACATTGTTTATAGTTTCTGTATAATTTAGTATTTGTCTAAAAGAATAAATACAAAGTTCTTAATTCTTGTATTTTAAAATGTTTATGGGGCTTAATGTAATTTATATTTAAATTGTATTTCCCTTCTCATCTTTCCTTTTCAGTCTCACACCATGGGTACCAGTCGTGGGTCTGGAAATTCATGCGCAGATCAGTTCCAACTCAAAACTTTTCTCTGGTTCCCAAGTCCGTTTTGCAGCACCTCCCAACTCTTTGGTATCGTTCTTTGATGCTTCTTTACCAGGAACTTTACCAGTAAGTTGTGCTTCAACTTAATTTGTATCAGGATTCATGTCAGACAACTTTGAGTATGTTCCTAATATTGTGTCCTTCCCAAGATTTGGCTATAGGATTTCTTTTACATATATTTCTATTTTCTAGTTGTGTGATAACATGAGATGCCTAATATTGTTTCTTTTCAGTTTACTCACTCCTTAATTATCACCACAGATACTTTATATTCTCTGCAAAGGAAAAAAATAAGGAGTGTCTCGTCAACATATTGAATGAATCGGTATTTCTCTGAGGTCAGAGTGGGTGTATTTGGTTAGTATGCCACACAGGAAATTCCTTAAATATGAGAGATACTTAAAATCCCGTGAGAGAGCATCTTAGATTTCCGAGTGGCCATTTGATGTTACTTTGCCATATGTTTGTTTATGTAGCTGTCATTTGCCATTTGGAATGTCTAACTATGGAGGTAGTTAGGAAGCAAAGTACAAAGTTTGTGATTTAGGAAAGTGTCAAGCATTCCTATTTACAGAGTAAAAACATTATTTTAAAAAAAAAGTTATCTGTGGACTAATAAATCAGAATAGCTAGCTAGCACTTAGCAACAAGATTTACTAGTGACAACTTAATAGATTTTTGAAGTCACAGCTTAATTACAACTTTGTGATGGCTGTGATGGTACTGCTGTAGAATTCTCTGAGAAACTAAGAAGTTTAATATAAAAATAACAGTTAAAAAGTATAACACAAGCTTTTACTTTACAGTGAAAATTAATATTGGCATAGATACATGCATATTTAATAGATAACAATGAATGTTGGATAAACTTAGCATTGCCTTATGTAGCAAGCATGTAGAGACTATAATGGGGTGAAATTATTTAATACAGAAGTGTTTCACTGAGTATATTTATTGTGTGGAACTTTGAATACTGGTTGAAGATGTTTGAGGGTTTTTATTTTGGTGAAAAGCTTCCAATAGATTAATGTAGTACAGCATTAAATAATATTCTGAAACTGAGAATTAATTTATTGCTGGATTTCTAGGGTCTTGCTGTGCAATCCTTAAAAAGAGAAATGAGTTGATATATTCATTCTGTATTTGCAAAGGTATTGAAACCTAGGGAAGTGAAGTTTATATGCTGATAAAATGTAGACTTCGCTCTGGCCTCAGTGGCAGTTCAGGACTGAGTTTCAGATCTAAATGTATAGAAGTTTTGAAAACTTTTCAGAGAAAATGGGAATCTTATGCAATCACTTGGTTTTAGAAGAATCTAGTTAGACTTAAGCATGTTAAATTAGTTCCTTTTATTGGAGGCAGGGCTATGTTAGGGAGTTCAATAGTCACAAAATTTAAAAGGGTTCAAGATTTCGGTTTTAGATCTACTTAACATTCTGTTAATGTACAGAAATCCTTGTAAATTGTCTATAGCTTAAGTTCAGTCAAGTAGAAACTGTTCTTGAATGAACAAAAATGAGTATTTATGAAAGGTTTCACTTTTATATACGCTATTACTTAAGGGGAGGGAGGTGGGGGGGGCAAGGGGAGTTGGCTTTTTCCTCTGTTAAAATTCTCTGCAGCTGAGGCTTGGTGAGACCTTTGTGAGAAAACCCCAGTACCTGTGGGTTTTGTAAGAGAATCTAACTGTACCTGAGAAGCAAAAAGCAGTATGGTTAGGTTAATTTAAACGTAGCGATGGTATGTTAGCTTCTACTGGATGTGTTTATCTGTACAAAGAGAAGAAAGATTTTTCTAGCTGTAGTGTTGGTGAAAATAGAGTTGAAAGTGAATGTTACAAAATACGTGTTTGTGCATGTTAGAATGTGATACGAGTCTGGTCAGTAGTTGTAGCTCTACTTTTCCATTGTACTTGCTGCACAGGAATTCCTGTTAGAGACTGAAGTCTGTTCTAGAATCAGATGGGCTTATTTTCTTGAAATAACTATGTTTATTTGTACAGCAGTATCTGGCATAGGATTGGATTTGGGTGGATTTTGAGAGATGGAAGGTAGTCTTTGAAAATTTTTGAGTATTTGTAAAAGACGAAAAGAAAAAACTTTTCAATAAATTTTAAGATTATTGCCTACTACATCTCTTTAGAAGCTAGATATTTGGCCTTTCCTTTTGACTCTGTTTTGTTGAGAAATGAAAAAGATAGGAGCAAAGTTTTAATACAGTAGTTGGGCTCTCTGTAGCAGAGAATTCACTGCTGTTATAAACTGAGAGCTATAGGGACAGTTTTCAGTGTCACAGGACTTAAATTTACTATGGGACCATGAGATGGTTATGATAGACAACCATGCTAGTATTTGATTGTCACAGCGTGGCCAGAAAGAATGGTGTTTTTCTGGTTGGTAGTCATTTCTGTGCCACTAATGAACGTGAGCATGAGCCCCTGCTGTGCTCTGCACCTTAGAAGGGAAACTAGAATGTATTTAGCCCTTCTCCATCTTTCATCATTATATTTTCTTCCTATATTGTAATACAGCTTCTTTCATGCTTCTGCTGCTACTAGGCTTTATGAGGACCATCACAGGTTTTTCGTCATGGCCATGTCACTGTGCTGCTCTCCTAATGTGCTTCTGAAAGACAGCTCAGGCAAGAACAGCTATGCACGTGCATTCCTGTTTGGCATGAGAAAACTTGATGTGGCAAAGCTTTGATTAAAATAGGTTTAGAATTAGTGGAGAGTCAATGGTGCATCCCATGCTACTCTGCACGCTTTTTGTGCCTTTGTGGTGGTAGAACCCCTCACCACTAGACCAGAGAGCATCTTACTCAAATTACCTTACTATAAGGCTTTCCTGTCTTTGGAACTACATACGTCAACATTTCATGTAATGATACGTGCAAAGGCCTGGGGTTTTTTTACCTGATGAATGGACTTGGCAATGATCTTAGCTTGGTGTCTTCAGAGGACCTGTTATCAAGGAGATATGATACATAAGGTGGCATATAATGCATCATACCTGCAGACTGATGTAAAACCTCTCTCAGGGTCCATAAAAGTGGTTGCACTCCCAGTCTGATTTATCATCTTTGAAAATTCTGAGAATCTTTGCAAAGGTTTATAAAGATAACACCGGGCTCACAGAAAGAGATGATTATCCATGATTATCTATTTTCATGATTGAGGTGGCTGACTAAAGGTTAATTATAGCTCAGGCACAGAAATAAGACAGTAAATCTGAAGGCTGAAACTTTTTTGCCTGTGCTTAGTCTTTGTTGCTAATCACACCAAAAAGATGCACATTTTAAGTTTGTCTCTTGCATGACTAAAGTGAAAGTCTGATCCCATTTCTTTGTAGGCAAGTGTACTAAGAAATAATCTAGGATTTGCATAACCAAGGTTTAAATTAATAAGATTTAAATGAATGTTAGCCCTACAGTCTTAAGTAGTTTGAAATTTTTAATATCTTCCCATGCATTTGAATTCCATTCTCTTCACAGTGTGAACAGCATCTGGTTTACCTTTTTTTTTAAGACAGTGTTTTTGGAAACGCTTGATAATGATCAAGCTCCATTTCTAATGAAGAAAAGATAAATGCCTTCTGACCTCAGAAGAAACAGAATAAGATCTGTCTTGAACACTGCTGTAAAATATCATATGAGATGCATTATTTTGCCTGAATATAGAATTTTTTCCTGTTCCACTGGACATCCTTCAGGACCTGATGATTTAACTTATTGGTGCTATTCTCTACTGAGATTTTTTTTGTCCTCATGATTTAAACTTCTTTAGTTTTCCCTCTGTCAGTAGTGCAGAAGGTAGAATTTTGGTCCTACTGTATCTTCTCTCATCTGTATAATGACAGTTGGGCAACTAGATAGGCCTTTCAGTGGAAGAAAGCAGGGCTAGAACAGCTATTAGCCCTTGCTCCTCCTGGTATTGCACTGCTGGCAACTTAAACTCCAAACATTGGTTTCTCCAAACCTGAGGAATGTCACTGCAACACTGTGTGGTGGCAGAGAGTGCGTGTATTGTGCTGTTGCCTTTCCCACCCTGCAGTGCTGTTGAGGTGTCTGCCCAGGGATGTGTCAGGGTAATACCCAGTTTGGGGATGTAGAGAATGCTTTAGTTCCCCTTCCTATATAGGGACAGCATCCATCCTTGGCAGTGGCAGACACCCGGTGTTTTTCTGGATGTCTTAGGTGATAGATTATGAGACTTAACCATGAATGTTAGATATTAATAATATACAGAATTTATGTAATGCATTTGCTTTCAGAGATACCAAGAGGTTTGTGTGAGATCTTGGTGGATCTGTCTATCAGCTATACATACAGGAATGGAAACAGCATTTGAGACCAGAATTTATACTTTACAGCTTGAAACTAGATTTTTTTTCATATCCTGTACCTGTTAAATCTGGTGATTGCAACAGCTGCTTTACCAACTTGTGATTTCAGTTTTGTTTTGACATTCCTGCTGGCACGCATATGAATTTACTCCATACTTGTATGACTTCATTTTGTAAAAAAACAGCTTCTTAGCTTGACTTTTGATAACTACATTTTTAGTTGCACGTACCCTTTCTTGAGGAACTGGATAATCTGCTGATCTTTGTATGCATGTTGGTTTAGTTTGCATTATATAAACTTTCTTCTTTTCTTTGAAACTACCTGATGCCTAGGGTATTGTTTCCTTGAGTTCTTCTCTAAAAATAAATTAGTGTCAGTGCCTGAAGGAAAAAGTGAGTTCATGCTTGTTTTAAACCATTTCCTTACATCTAGGTTCACTTGAACCGCTTGTTACTTTTTCAGTGAAATCATAAGAATTGTACTTAGGGGAAGAAGAAGATACTTTCTTAGAAATTGGTGGTACCCTTTCCTGATACTATTTAGGTTTGTGACATGGATTTTATCATCAGTGGTTAACAGTCTTTTGGTGCTTATATAGTCCCAGCACGCCTCTAAAAATAAAATCCCACATAATTTAGAAAACAAAACAAAACACCAAAACCCAAAAAACTAGGGGAGTGAAATAGGCTTTCATACCATTGCTCCCTGAGAATGCCTTTGCAGTTCATAGACCCTTGCATTTTTGAGTGCATGATGGATTAAAGCCTGCCTAAATAATTTCAAGCTGTTAATCAGTTCAGTGCTATTGTACTGGTCAGGAGAGGTCTTTGAAACGTGAGGGAGGCCTCCTTCAGGCAATTTTCAGGGCTGGGTTATGGTGCAGGTTGTTCCTTACTCTGTATCTTTTTCTTTCATAGGATCATTCACAGCCCCAGGGTGACCTGTGGAACTAGTCTCCTTCACTGGTGTCTGAGAAGTGTTACACTTCCTCAGTTACTGCAGTTGCTTGGCTCAACTTTATTTCATACTTAACTGTAAATGCCATTTTTCTGGAGACGCCTCTGCTTTGAAGTATTTGGTGACATTTGTTGCTCTTCTCTCAAGCTTTGAAGGAGTCCCCTGTAAGGTTTTCTCTTGCTTTTTGCTATGTCTGGTTTATTTGTGAGAAGTTCTGACGTTCATTCTGGGTGTTTTAATCTTTTTGTCAAGGCTAACAATTCCTGTAGGGCTTTGTCTCCTTAGCACCTCAGTAACTATTGAGCTCTCTTGCTGTTTGTTGTTCTTGTTGGCTTTCCTGTTCAGCCTTAACAGGTCCCTCTGGCTGATGTAAACTTGCCAGTTAGAATGGCATTGGTTTGATAAAACATCTTGCTATCACCCATTTCAGTAGATCACTCAATGCATCAGTGATGTTCTCTATGTATTTTCTCTTACCTCCTTTTGTGTTGTTTTTTTTATTGCTTTACCTTTTGCTTTATACAGGCATTTTTCTACTTCTTAGTGAGGAGCAGGAGTTTGCAGTTTGCTTCCGTTCTTTCACACAGTTCTGTTACTGTAGTTATTGTGCCATCTTTGATACTTTTGGACAGTACAATCATTACATGACAACTAGACAGATCAGTGTCCCCTCTTTCTGGATTCAGTCTTAAATTGCTCCTGAAACGCACACTAGCTTTTTGCAGTAGTTTTCCTTAGTGGGCTGGGAATTTTTTTATTTTAAGTTTGAACTGTGAGTGGATTTTCTGGGACAAAATTTCCATTACTTCTGCTATCAGACACTGCTCTGGCATATATATGCTCTGGCATAGTTAAGTGTTTGACTTAATTATCTGTCAGTATGTAGCCAAACAATCTGGTTCCAGGTGACTGCCTCTGAGGAAATCCAAGGTAGTATATTATATATATCTCTGTGTGTGTATGAAAGCTGTGCTCTGTGAAGCAAAAATTTCTGTAACAATCATTGTTCTATCAATTTCTTAGCATTTTAACTTTGCAAACTGACATCTTGCTTCTTCTGTCTTCCTAATAATTTTTTCCTTAAAGAATTATTTCACTGAAAGGTATTTAGGAAGCATTGTCCGACAGTAGTGACAGGTAATTGTAGACTGGGTCTTTGTTCTCTTCGTGGTTAGCTGTCTCGTGTCTAACGTTGCATAGCTGTCAGGTTTATATGTTTTGTTTGAAACTTATCTTGGTGCAATTAGGCTGTAATTGGTTCCTGGGGTGAAATTAATTTATTTCTCTGTGTTCCCTCTGATTGTCAGCCACCTTGTCACCTTAAATATATTATGATTATGTATTTGAGTTTGAGAGGATTATGTAAGCTTCTGCAACTGGTGTTTATTAGTTAGGTGTGCAGATTTTGCTGCCACAACCATTGTTTTCTATAGGGAAATGTTAGTTTTGCAGTTTCACTGCCAAGCATAGCCAGATTTGACTCAAAAAAGTAGGTTTCTAGATGTCTTTGTGATTATATTAGCAAGCACGTGAAGAGGAAATCAGCGATTGAATCTTTTCTCCCCACTGGTGTCAGCTTTATTTGGGCTGATGCTATGCAGATATTTGTGTCACCTTATACTCAATTTGGGATGTTTGGTGAAATAAGGAGAAAATGGGGGAATCATGGAGGAGAGTGCTAATCACTGCTTAGGCAAAACAAGCTAGGGCAATTATTTATAGGAATTCAGTGTTTCTTGATTCTGCTGTTCCAGAACAACCTGGTTGGAAACAAATCATTTTAGTTTGCTTTCTTAATAGCTTTTTGCAAGACTTCCTGCATTTTTGACTATTGTTTTCATGAATTAGTACACTCTTGTTTCTATGTGTCATAGACCACTTCTGGTTTACTCTCAATTTGTATGTTGTGATCTCTTAAGTGATAGGGTCAGCCTGCAGGGAAAGATGGCTCTGGGGAGCAAAAAAGCATGTTTCAGAAGACGGCAAATGGAAAAAGAACAAGGGACTTGGAGCAAAAGGCTGGGAGTTTATAGTGTGTGTTCAGTGTGGGCTTTCAGACACACAAAGATTGCAAGAAGGAGCGGAGGGCAGAGAGCCAAGACTTAGAAATGATAGAAAATGACAGACTGTGTATTGAAGGTCAGAATTTGTTACGACTCTGAAAACCACAGTGCTGGCCCTCACCAAGCCTACAAACAAAGGACCATCTGCAAAGATAAACATGCAGGGGTTTGTTTATAAGCTCTAAGTGCTCTGAATTTTCTCGGTTTAACAAGTTAACCTAGGTTATATTGAAGAAGACAGAAGTTATTTATGCTTAAAAGCACTTTTTAGCCTTTTTTGTGGAGCTTGGTGTAGGGAAAAAGGTCTGAGAAAGTCCACCTCAAACCTCTTTGAAGCTGACTTTGGATTTGATTACGTGTAACTTAGGTTTTAGCCGTTGCTCAGGCCCCTACCTCCAGAAGCAGTGAAGAGTTTTCACTGGATCTTCCTGTATTTAACTTTTCCTGGATTGGATAGCATTAGCACTGGTTAAATTTCAACTGGCAGAAGAGAGAGAGCATCCTTGTGACAGCTCAAAAAAACCCAAGACACCAAAGACTGTGCTGTCAACAGGGAGGATGTGGATGTTAGACAGATACCAGACTTCTTGATGGGAACACCATAGAAACACGGTGTTGGATTATGGAGGTCTTGAACCATTGTATTGTCACAGCGTTGTTCAGTCCTCCCTGTGGGTCCTCTTGCTTGGAGCCAGTTCTGCATGGTAGAAGTTTATTTGGTTTTAACCAAATAAAGATGGGATCTGAGACACGAAGATCACTTGGTTGGCTGCTTCCCTAGCATACCAGAAAATAAATTTATTCCATGGAGACCATTGAGCACTTTGCCCACACAGTGGTCTGAAATAATTTTCCTTCTGTTTTTTTTTTTCCTTTTTT
>VZTM01030774.1:28438-72030 GCA_013400555.1 Jacana jacana | reverse complement strand
TTTGCTGTAACAGGACTCAGTTTGTCAGGAAGGAAAATAGCAGTGCACATACGAGGTGGGTTTGGTCTTTCAACATAACCACAAATCTGAAATGTTTTTTCTGAAAATATGTTCTGGTCTGGAAGAAGGAATACAAAATGTTCTGGAAAGTAAGAAAGACACAAACAAGCAAAATGAGCAGAGATAGCAGCAGAATTAAATAGTTGGGAAGAAAGGGGAGGTAAGCTTGAGAAATGGCTTCTTCATTTTTGTAATCCACATTGGGGGAAAAAAAGGGAAAAAATAATAGAAGCATATGTGTCATCAGAAGCAAATGAGATAATGATTGCAGTTCAGTACCATTCTCCAACTAGAAAAATCATTTAACAGTTTTGTCAGCAAAACTTTCTTTTTCTGTTTTTTAAGGCTGCCTATAGAGAAATATTTCTCTCTAAAGCCTCTGGCTCGTCTGTTGACAGTGATGCCTGAAATTTATGCTTGCTTTTCAAAGTATTAATAGGAATAAAGTGCCTCGCTGCAGGACCAAGAGGCCAGCATTTTCTGTGAGGGAGTAGAGGCAGATACTAGTCTTGAATTTGTCTGGATGTGGAAGTTAATTCAAATTGCTCTAAGGTGTAAATTAAAGCACAGTAGCTATTTTTTAGTAATGCTGTTTCTGATCTCTCTTATTAAGTCCTTGTACTTTACACTGGAGTAGATATTTAGGAATTAGGTGGGGGAGGTAGTTCTCTAATACTCCAGACTATGTAAGTAGCAAAGTTAAGTTTCCTGACTGCATGCATTAATCTTTATTCACTTCTAGATCGTCAGTCCGATTACTGTGAGCTTGTTTAGCAAGGTTGTCCAGATTCTCAGTCCTTGTATTACTGCACTTACAGATTGCAGACAGTTTGTAGATACCTAAAGATACTATATTCATGTATTTTTCTGGATTAATTTATTTCCCAGTGTATCTGAAAATTAAAGGTGCTGGTTTTTTTAGTCTAACAGATTAAAGAAAAAGCCATCTTCCCCTTGCAGTTTTTAGGTTTTTTTTTTTATGTAGGTTTTTTGATTAAGAATTATTTAACTGTATTTTAGCTGAGGCATGCATTGTTCTGTCTTCAGAGTGGCATTTCACAATTACTTCATTTGCACTCTTTTCTGAAGACTTCTGTTCTGAGCTGCTCCCTCACAACCCGTCGGCAGGTGCAGCTGGGTTCCTTCTTTTCCTGAGTCTTATGTAGTTTTATGTCCACAGTTTTGGAAATAGGCTTTTCAGCTCTTGAGTCATGCCTATGGGTTTGGGTTTTTTAACATTTAGTCAGATGTTGGGGATGTTCACGTAGAGATCTCTGGGCTCTGCCTCCAAGAGGAGAAAGGTTGGTAGAATGTGTTAAACTTAATGTTGGTTAATGTTGGTTAATTGTTCCTGAAGGCTATTAAAGGCCTGGGGTCATGAGGCTCTGACGATAATCTCCAAGAAGGTAAAGAGTGAGGAGTAATCTTGCCTGTTACGGGTTATTTGTGCAGCAGCCCTGTCCTGTCCCAAGCTCCCACTGAAACTTGGCTCCGTACAAAAAATACTGCCTTTCATTTACTAATGATCACTTTTCTTGTAGATGGGGCTGCCTGTTGAGGGATTTTTTGTCTGTAACAGGAAGTGATGATGTGGCCCTTAATTTTGCTATAGAAAGTTAACATTTTTCACTAGCTGCCCAGTAAGTGCTTCTTGTCATTTATCTGTGTAGGATATTAACTGGTTATTTGGTTTGCAGAATTCCAGGCCCTGTTCATTAGCTTAAACAACAGTCTTAGTTACTGAAAAGTTCATTTATTCTTAAATATTATGAGCAAATTTAAAGTATGTCTAAATATAAATACAAATACTTGATAGTGTACATAGCAGGCCACTGTTTTGTTTGTCAGGAAACAGCTGTGAAACCTAAAGGGTGGTTGTGATCAGGAGGCAGAATGCAAAATTGTGGGGGTTTTGGCTCTATATTGTAGCCATCTGCACCCTGTAAGGAAACTGTTTTTCAAGTGATTGATCTGGTAGAAACAACATGATTTTCAAATTTTGATGTAATGTCATGGTTGTGGAAGCTCTAGAGATAATATATGTCATAGTAGTTGGAGGCATTTAATTTAGAATAATTTAAAGGAAATTTTCAAATCCAGTTTCATGGCATACTTTGAAATTGAGACACAGCCACATGAAAATTACACCATACTGAATGAAAATACTTCAAATACGATCTTATTATATTTTGAGAAAATTAGTTTTCCTCTACTGGGTGTACTATAGGTTTTTCTTGCAGTCTCTGCTAATAGCAAGATAAAAGCTATATTTTCACAAGGAATATTAAAACTCCAAATGAAGACTGTAGAAACACCAAATTACTCAATCCTTATCTGGTACAAATCACAGTAAAATTCTATATTACAGA
This sequence comes from Jacana jacana, assembly GCA_013400555.1. Lineage (NCBI taxonomy): Eukaryota > Metazoa > Chordata > Aves > Charadriiformes > Jacanidae > Jacana > Jacana jacana. The sequence goes on along the minus strand of VZTM01030774.1, from coordinate 69,601 downwards.
AATTACACCTGCAGTTATATGCTAATGTTTTTAAATAAAGGATTTCATTGGTTTAGCCTTGGAATATGTTGCACTAATGAAATAATGCTTTGTTCAGCATATGTAAGAGAAGTTTTACATCTAATTATCTAGGCAGTTATATTCCAGCCTCCTTGACTTAATGATCACACGGGAGCGCATTTCACCTGCATTTTGTGTGCTTGAACGGAGCTTGGTTTGCTATTTGCAAAGGTAATTGCTGTTATTTGACCTGTAGGAAAACAAAGTTGTCATGTTAAGCACTCATGTAATTAGTCAGTGGCTGGAATCCTTCACTCTCTTCATCCTTTCAAAGATTATGTTTCTTTGAGGCAGTCTAAAAAGTTTGAACTGCTATGGTCCAGGCAGTATTCCACAACTAACGTGAACATCTCTCCAGCCAGCCCTAGTCTATGTTTTGGAAACAGGTAGTGAAATGTGAATGTTACACCTACAGTTACATACTAGCAGAGACCCAAACGACACCCCACTGGACTTGAGGGTGTGTAGTGGACTATTTACCTTAACAATCAACATGCAAAAAAACAGAAAAGCAAATCATCAACACAAATGGATGCAGTGCTAATAAATTTTGTGTGGTTTGATTTTATGTTTAAAATGTTAGCATTTTCATTGTCTAATACCCAGTCATCTAACTGTGTGAATGAATATAGGTCTTTAACATAGTTAATAAACAAAAGCAATACTTCCAAATACATACATGGATGCTCTGGCTGTAATTTTGTACTCTGAAACGTATGTTGTATGTGTTTTTAAAAGAAACATTAAAGATGTTGCATGCATGATAGTATTTATGACAAAACCAGATTTTAAGAAACTGTAGTTTGAAAAATACCGGCCACTTTGAACTATATCCTTGGAAAGATAACGCTGGCGCTGTTGTGGTCTTTTCTCCTCTCCCAGCCTGTCCCTCATCAGCTGGTGCAGTCTGCCAAGGGCGCTGGGTGTTTCTCTTCAGGCCCTTCTTCCAAAAAAAAGCTCCAAATAATGTTGGAAAGTGGTGCAGGGGCAGTGAGTAGAAGCGAGGGCAAGAGGATCTACACCACCAGGGGCTCATCTGGAGGCAGTGCATAAGGGAACGCTAGATTTTATGCATGGGAAAATACATTTTTTCTTTGTAAAATAACCATTGAAAAAGAGGATGTGTTGGAATACAGAAATAGGTGGCAAAAAAACCCATGCTGACCCTTAACTAATAACCCCATGCTGATCCTTAACTAATAATACCTTGCTTCCTTAGAAGTATGATCGAAACCAAAAACACTGAAAAGGTTAAAATAAAACCAGGACACTTCTTAGGCTTGTGTTGTGTGTTGCCCAACAGGTACAATTAGTCTTAATTCTCTAGATTAATAAAAACACTTGCTTTGCATAATCTTAAATGACACGTACGCCTTTTAATGAGTCTGTGAAAAAGGGTGAAGTGCAATGTAATTTATGGATTCAATTTTGCCCTTGAATGTTTGTGAAGCTCATTATTGGGAAGGTCTTTATGTATTCTGGGAAGAAATTTGACCCTGTTATGAATTCATCTTGCACAAAGCCGAATACAGTAGTGACTTAAATTTCCTTTTGAAACATCAGATTTTACTCTTTCAGCAAAACAGGTGGAATTTGTCACTGCTGTAGGCAGAGGAAGGCATGGTCTGATGTGTTTTACTACAGGAAAGTCTAATAGCTGGTCAGACCAGGTGGCCTATGTATAGTCATCAAGGATGGAGGGTTTGTATATATTAATTTTACCTTAGAATTACAGTATGCCTAAGCTTATTCTGTAGGTGGTGGATTTGTGGTGGAGACGCTCCTGTGTGTTAGCCTTCATGAGGGTAACACCTACCTACCTCTTGAATTAAAGCAATCAGTAGAGAAATACAGGCAGCCTTAGAAATGGAAGGATAATCTGCTGTAAAAATCTATAGTTCACTTCATTACATTTGTCTTTAGTGACAAAAATACAGGATTAATGTCAATTCTTTAATGCTTGTCCCTGTCTAATCACTGCCTGTTCCTGTGTCTGTAGTAGGAAAAACAAGGAATGTAACAGAGGTGTGTGACAGTGGGTCCTGGAGGCAGCGGGTCCCTCTGGTGACAGGCTTTCCCCTTCCCTGTGGCATCCCTGTCAGGGTGTTTGCTTGGGAGCCAAGAAATGCAAACAAATTCCTGCAGGAGAAAGAGCTGCTCTTCCCTCTGGCTCTGTGAGCTTGGTGAAAACTATCCAGTGAGAGAGACCCATTAAGCATTAGCCAGTATTGCTTTTTCTTTTCCTTTTTTGTTTTGTTTTGTTTTGTTTTTAACAAATCCTGCCCATCCCCAACATCCTAACTTATTGGCACCAAGATTTCTGACTTTTCAGATATGAATATCAAACCATTTGTGTGGATTTAAAAACTATATGACACTGACTTGAAGTCTGGATGTGGTCAGCAGTTTTCTCGTACCTGGTAATTCATGTAGAAAATATTTTGTTCTTTGAGTCATAACACACAAAAATAAAGAATATAGCTTTTTTTCTTAGCAAAATATTTTACTTTTCAAGGTGTTTGGTCATTGGAGGTTCATGTAGTCTAATTGCTAACGACTCCTTGTGCTCCATCTTTTGATGTCACGTGGTGACAGTGCTGCCAGGTCCTGATAAAGTTGCTGTAGTAAACAATTAAGTGGGATTACTGTGCACCTACCTGATGCTGTGTACAATTACTGAGGTCACTCTGGGTCCCTTACACTGAGTAATAGTAGTCATTGGGCTTTTGGGTGACAAGGGGCAGAGAGATAGGCTAAGTAGGCAGAGAGCATTCACAGCCCTATGAGCTGCAACTAGGAATTATCTGTGCTGTAGTAACTCGAGGCAGACATACGCAACACCTTTTATGTGCTGAGCTGGGAAGGCACACTAATTTTTGCCCTGCCTGCTTACAGCCTTTTATTCTGAGCTTTTGAAAATTGGTTTTGGTCTTGTTTTTGAGTAACTACAAGGTGATGCCTTTTGTTAGTGGCAAAGCCATGGATTAATTTTATTTAATTAAAAAAAAAATGAGATCTATCTCCTGAGAATTTACTCTTTTTAATAATAATAAAAAAAGTTTCTGCTCATCTTACTGAAACTTTTACTTGAGTAAGTACAAGAGGAAAAAAAGTGCAAGCAGCTGTGCTCTGCACCAGACACACAACCCAACATTTGGGGTTTTTCCACTCAGTGACCCAGGATAAAAGGAGCTTACAGGGAGTGGGAGGCATAGACTGTGAGCTCTTGCATCTTTTTTGTTGTATTCTAAGATGTAATGAGTAACCTGAAAAGTTACTGTCAAAAAAAGGGTGAAGCGAAAATGGGAGATGTCTTTTTTGGAGTTTACAATGGAGGAGAATTTTAAAATACAAGAAGTTACTTTCCTTAAACTTTAAATAGGGCAGGATCAGACTCCATAATTTGTGTCCACAAGAGTTCTGTCTAAACAGCCCTACAATTATAAATGCTTTCTAAAGGTTGAAAAACTGTGCTTGACTCAAAAAAAGCCATGAGAAAGTGTCAGTGGGATGTGTACCTGTAGCTGAGGGTGTTCTGGCTCCGGGTGTCTTACTGCAGGGGTTGGAGGTGCTCCTCGTAGCATGGAGGTGCTGCCTCCTCATCATTTTAGTTAAGCGTTATTTCAGAGCATTGTTATGTCTGTGATCAGTTGTTTTTCTGGACAGCTGAATAGTTTGCAGAAAGATTGTGTCAGAATTATGTGTGCAAGACATAATTAGGCTTAACTTTCTGCAGACCTGCTTCTTGTGAAATCCTTTCAACCTGGGCAGGATTCTGCTCCAGTTTGAAAGCAGTATGGGCACAAGGGTCCATTAAAATTTTTCTGCAAGACTTGTTTGAATTCTCTTGTTTTCAATTGGTCTTGTTCAGGAGTGGGAGAGATGGGGATTCTCTGTTAGAGTTCTTGGAAGCCAGGGTGTTGCAGGAGTATGAAAACTCAGGAAAGAGCAGACAAGAATAGCTGTGCCCGGTGCAGTACAGGACGTCTTTATTTGAGGCCTCCTGCAAATGAGTCAGTGTTTCTTAATGATTCCGTTAAAAATTCTCTATGTGCTTTAGAATGGGAATGATATAAAAATATCATTAATGTCTGGTGCAAAAGGGTGCTGTGTGCTTTCTACCGCTGTGCTCCCTGGGGAAAAGGAAAGGCTTTCAGAGCTTCTCCAAGGGCTCTTGTGTTTCACACCAAAATGAAAACTGTGAGTCCCCAAAATAAGTGAAGAACAATGAGATTTAAAAGGGACTTTTGATGCTTTAACAAAATAAAGCAACATAGCATAGCAAATCCTTATTGTGTTTAAGGCTTCAATGCAGATAAGCGTCTTCTAGAGGCATTACAGATTTTCCACATTTCTTCAGGGTAGACTGTCTGCAGATATCTGCAGACTGCCAACTATGTTAATGCTAATAAATACACAAAAGGTGCTGGTCTGCCCTCTACATCTGTCTCATGCTTTTCTTTGTCCTGTCTGAACGGCAACCTATTACTTCAAGACTAGGTTTCACCCTCTACCCTTGCAGTTTGTGTGCTGTGTGAATGAAACGCATGCCGAGGCGTGAGCGTGGTTTGGTCCTTCCTGGAAGGGAGCACCAGGGCTGTGGGCACCTGTCCAAAACCAGGTTCTCCATCATTTGCTCCCTTATTCAGCATTGAGATATTATAGCAAACTGTACTTTGAGAAATTAATACTAAAATATAATACATTTATTAGCCTATTAGTTTTGTAAATGTGGTATTTTACCGTTAATTTACTAAATCCTGATCTAGAGGCTTTGGTACCTAAGTCAATATAAGTGCAATGGTGTACCTTGAAGTAAGTCTGGGTCTCCAAACCAGAGTACAGGAAGGCAACTTTACCTATTGATACCTAAATTTTGGCCCTAGTGGAAGTGAAAAATTAAAAAAAAAACAAACACATGATTAAAAATAAAAAGTACATGATTTGTTTATGTTTACTTATATATTTGCAATATTATTTGCTGTTACAATGTAATGAGTTTAGGCAGCCAAAGTACAAACTGAAATGTTACAGTGCTGTATGAAGAATATATTCCTACTATTTTAAAATAGTTTAAGTGATTTGTTTTTTTCTGCTTCCCTATAGATTAAAGCAAAAAATTATGACAAAGTGGAAAAGGTGAGTCCTATCAATATATGTAATATATCTCTATAGCAAGAACAAGTATCTTGTGATTAGGCTAAAGCAGATTGACCAGAACTATAGCTGTCATTGAATGTGCTATTCAAAACCATAGATAAGAAGAAAAATTAAAGTTGATCTGTTGCTGGGACCGAGCTGTAATCAGTGAAGTGTGCAGAGGAATTTCTCTGCTTAATTCTCTCCAGTTCCCTTGCATAGCACAGAGATGCTTTAGCCAAAAGAATGAATGATTTAACTTATTCTTTCTTACAAATCTCAACCATAATTGCAAAAATTATTTTAATTCATACTGTGTAGCTGTAAAAGTAGAAACCTACTTTCTCTATCTAGAATCCTGATCACGTCTTCTTGATGTATTAAACAGTTATTTCAGCGATGCCTTATGAAGGTTTTACACATTGATTTATGGAAATGTTACCTTTCCTATGTACGAGAAACCAAGGGGAAGCTACCTAGTTACAAGTAAGTCAACGGAGTTGCTCTGAATTACTCTGCTGTGAATCTCTTCTTGATTTTTGACTAAGGGGTGGGGAGGAACCTGGGTGGCCAACCTACCTGGGAATCTTCTGGTAAAGTGTTGGGGGGGATAACATATAACCTACATTTAGAAAACCTTTTCTTTATAGTTTCTTTAATTGAGCTTGTTGGGTAAAATTGCTTCCTTGTGCTGGATCCATATAACAAGGTGGGACAAGAGCCAGGGAGTAGCTGGTGTATCCATGCCGGTTCCCTGCACAGGAGGTTGGCTCAAGCACCAGTCTGAAACACATTTCTCCCTCAGTCGGGACCTTTTGTTGTCCTCCCCCTTAGTGCTCTGTTTAGAGTCTCCACAAAATTCAGCATTGATTCCAGCTGAGGTACTGTATTTGACTAGTAATAGTAAATAGTTCAGTAATTAGAGAAAGTTTCTGAAGGCATAAAAAGCATAAAAATCAGGGTATCATAATTTTGAGATGTATTAATCTCCATCCCTTTTAATTTACTACGTTTGCTTGCTTATAATCCTGCAGACTGAGTTTAATGCTTTTTCTTCCTGTGTGAGGTTTCAAAAAATATCGGTACCTTTCAGCATCTATAAACTGGTTCTTTACCAGCCCACCATAATTTCTTTGTATTTTAACTGGCAAGATAACTAATGCATTAACTGAAAGAAAAGCAGATTTTTAGAATTTATTTTTACAAGACTATTTTGAAACTATTTTTAAAAGCATCAGCGCCTTCTCCCATCTTTCAACCTAATTTAACATTCCTCTAGTTTTCCTCATAATACATTAAAGGAAGTAGTAAAGTACTGAAGGATATTTAAGTGAAGGAAACTGGGAGAAAAGTGGGAGAGAGCAAAAGGTGTTTTCCTTGAAACATGACCAGGAAAATGTTTGTGAACATTTTAAATTGGGGGGGAAATACTTTGAATTTGGGGGGCTAAGAAATAAAGTGAAATATTTTGTCCAGTTTCCACACAGGGGAGCTACTCCTAATTGCCTCACCCTGTTCCTGGAGAATTACAACAAGTTTTAGGGAATTGTGAGGGGAAAATAAGAAACCGCAGGTACATCTCTCAGCTAAAAAGATACAGAGAGCAGTTGTTTTCTATTTTCTCAACTTCCAGTGCACACTGTACATGTGGATTTCTACTTACTTAGGGAGGGGAGTGTCTCAGAAACTGTTAGTGTGCTGGATGACCACCAATAAATTTAAATAATTTTCTTTAAAATAAAACAAATAAAACCCTAAATGCAGAATTTAAAGCTACCTGAATACCAGTTTTTACTCTCAGCTCTTGAATGATACTTTCCATGCCTCAATGTTTAGAATTTGCTGCACAAAAGAATACTCTTAAATAAAGAATCTTTTAATACTAAAGACTTGCTCTATGGTTTTTGTGGTGTTTTTTTTTTCCTCAGAGAAAAAATGGCTCAGGCATATGATTTTGCTCTGGATAAGATTGGCATGGAAATCATGTCATACCAGGTATGTTTTTTTATTTTAAAAACCCAAACATTTTATTTCTTGCTTTATAAGAAGTACAACTAAACATTGGTTTCATTGTATGTAATATTTTTTCTCACATAGATCTGGGTGGATTACATCAATTTTTTGAAGGGCGTGTAAGTACCTTAAAAGAATTTTTTTAAACTCAGTTAATGTAATATTGATGTTCATACCAGTTATAATCTGTAATAGCTGACGTTAATCTCTCTCCCCACTATTTAGAGAAGCGGTAGGATCTTATGCAGAAAACCAGAGGATAACAGCTGTCCGTAGGGTTTACCAGCGTGGTTGCGTGAATCCAATGATAAACATAGAACAGCTCTGGAGAGATTATAACAAATACGAAGAGGTAATCAAGAACATGACATTTGTTTGTGACATTTAAAACAAATACATATATAATTAAGTATGGTTCCCAAACTGTATCCACTAAATAATTGTGTGTAAAAGGCTTTCTGTAGGGTAAATCATTTAACTGTCTCATTTCCAAGTTGGTCCAGTAGAATTGCTGGTGAATTAGAAATCACTGGTATCAATGACGGACAATATATTTAACGGAAGCTAGAGCTGACCAGCTGGTAATGAGAGCTTGCTTCCCCAAGGAGGCACTCCCCTCCATTCAGTTAGAGCTGGACAGGGTAAAATGGCATTCAGCTGTGGCGGTTTGGACTTCCTTCACAGTATTAAGTTATATGGTCTGAAGTACATATAAAATGTTCCTCACCATCCTTCACCTGAAGCCATTACAGCATTAATTCAGGTGAGTCTGCTGCCACACTGTCTTCAGCAAGTGTAACCTCAGCTTGTTGACTTTGCATACTGGTTTGTAGCTGCACCTTTTTAGTGTATTTGTAAACACATTTGGTAATAGCTCGTTAAACCTGTCCTGGTCAGCAGAGGTGGGAGTGCAGACCGGGGGACAGATGCCCTCGTGCTCAGCACCATCAAGCAGGGGTGCAGCCCTCTCCCTTGTCCTGCAGAGTGCTCCCAGGGTTGCAGATGCCGGCATGCTGCACGTCAGCAGGGCACGGAGCAGGAAGGAAGGGACAATTTCGCTTTCCTTCTTGCTGATTATGCAAGTTGTAGGATTAGTGACCTGGCACAAATAGGGCCACTGTTTTTAGCCAGTGGGAGCACCTGCTGGCATCCATGGGTGTGAGCGTGTGCTGTAACAGCTCATCACTCTGTTGGTCATCAGGGATACCACGGAGAGCCTGCTGGCATCAGGGGACATACCCAGTGACAGACCTTCTCCTGCATAGGAAAATCCCCAGTACAACTTCCCTGTGAACCGCCTCTTCCCCTCCCACATAGCAAATGAAGGCTGTTACTGCTGGTTCCTGCTACTTTCATTAATACACGGGGAGACTGTCAAAACAATAGCTGAAAAATGTCCTACATTCGATCTGTATCTCCTCCTAGTTGAGGCAGATCTGGTTGACGCCTGTAACACAACCCAGTACCTCAGGCTGTTCAGAGCTGCTGGAAGCCAAGGGCCAGTCATCTGCTTGGACGTGGGTTTCTGCATACCCTATTCTGGTTGGGCTGGCCTCGAGGGAAAGGGCTGCTGCAAGTAGGTGTCCCAGCCCAGGGATGGACGTGCTACTCACCTGAAGGGCTTTTTGAGGGGGAAGGTGATTCCCCACATCAGTAGCCCAACACCACAGAGATTATGTGTGGGTCTCATCATGAAAGGTTACTGGCTATTTGGTGCAATTAAAATACTCCCAAGCTTCCATTTAGCTCAGAAAGCAGCTGCTGGGTAGCAATATCAGCCTGACAGTCAGCAGTATCAACATGTAGTCAAAAGTTGTGATGCCCGTAGTGAGACAGAGAAGTGACAGTTTTGTCTCACAAAGCCACACAGCTGCATCTCATGGGGCTGGGAGTGCATCCTGGGAAAACATTGCTGCATGCTTAGTCTGGTCCTGGGTTAAAAGGGGCATTGCTGGTTTTGGATGTGAACTGGCCCAGGTAGCTATCCCAGGCAGCACTCTTTGCAAGTCCAAAGGGGGCCTACAGGAGAGGTGGGGAGGGACTATGAGGGAGTTGCCCAGAGAAGTTGTGGATGCCCTGTTCCTGGAAGTATTCAAGACCAGACTGGATGGTGCATGGAGCAACCGGATCCAGTGGGAGGTGTCCCTGCCCGTGGCAGGGGGACTGGAACTAGATGATCTTTACAATCCTTTCTAATCTAAACTATTCTGTGATATTTGGTGATGAGTCAGTACCCAGCCTGGGTGCCTGTTTGGAATAGGACTGGAAGCTTTGCTCACCTTCCTCAAAGTCCTCACAAGCCACACCAGCAAAATCCACCCTGACATGGGCATGACCAAAAGGGCGGTTGCTTATCCTACCATAAGAGCAATTCACTGAGATTTTGTTTGTGCCTGGTACCCACTGACCAGACCTGTGTTGCTGATGTTCAGGTGTGGGTTGTACCTGGAGGCCCAGCTGCTCTTGCTCAGCAGCACAGTGTGCAGTCCTAGAGGGGAGTCACTCTCTGCAGGGGCAGGTCTCAAATCTCTCTCAGCTGATGTTGGGTGTGTGTTGAATATAACCTCCTTTAAAAGCTGTCAGTTACTTCAGGAACAGAGCAGAAGGCAGAGCTTTGAAGTCAATCTCTGTTATTACTTGTCCAAGAAAACTGCATTGCTCATATGCTGTCTCAGTCTTCAGCTGGTGAGCAGCAGCAAGGCAGGCAGCTCTGACTGACTAGGCACTGGTCAGGATTGAAAAGGAAAAGTGTAAATCACAAATACATTCTTTCCACTTTCTCCTCCAGCAGGTTTATATAAAGTTCATTTTATTTTTGAAAGCTATAAGAGATTAAAATATATTGAGGTGCTTCAGGTCAGCTGATTTGTGGATGTCAGTTTGTTCTTTGATAAATAAGGTTTTGCCCATGCATTTATTTGGAGAAACAAAGTACCTTTTGAGATCAGTATTTTAAAGCAACTTTGTCCTTCTTGCTCACTTTTGAAGATCTTTTCTGTATAAACCATGATTCAGTATTTCCAAAGCGAGATTGCACATTCCCAGTTCTTTTTCTCACCCTTCTCCAGGGCATCAATATTCACTTAGCTAAGAAGATGATTGAAGATAGGAGTAGAGATTACATGAATGCGCGACGTGTGGCAAAGGTACAACCTTCTGTTGACTTTCCTTCATTCTATTTACTTCTACAAGTTCTACAAACTAGCTAGTTCTACAAACTAGCATTAAACATGGATCTTACTTTCAATTAAAAGTGCGCGTTAGACTAGTAAGGTTGGTGTGCTAAAATAGTTGTATCAGTTTTGTAAAGCATAAGCTAGAAGAAGTGTTTAATGTTAAATCTGCTGTTCAAAGCATCGCTTCTGTTTCAGGAATATGAGACAGTGATGAAAGGTCTGGACCGCAATGCTCCCTCTGTCCCCCCCCAAAATACCCCACAAGAGGCTCAGCAGGTAGACATGTGGAAGAAATACATCCAGTGGGAAAAGAGCAATCCTCTGCGTACAGAAGATCAAACTCTCATAACAAAAAGAGGTAATTGGATACTGCGCTAAGACGTGTAGAACTGTATTTCCTACTTCCACTAGTGCCCTCCAGCATAGGTAATGATGTGCTTTAGTGTGCAAGGAACGTGCTGAAGCAGAAGCCAGTCGAGTTTCTTGAGTTGTGTGACCGTTTTGTTTAGACCACTCGTTCGTTTTCACTTGAGCCAAGCTGACAGTAATACATGGATTCTGAGGGACAGTGCTACAGCTGTGTGCCACCGAACTTTCTCGGGAGGTCAGGAAATGGTGGATCACAGCCTGATTTTATTCTTCCTGAAGCCTGATTCTGCTTCTTCCTCTGTGGAGGGGGCAGGTTTAGCTGATGGTTATGATTCATAAAGTTCCTGGCAATATAAAAGAATTGCAGTTGTGATCATTGTATTCCAAGCCAATTTGTGTTAATACTGCTGGATTTATTTGCTGCATTTTGGATTTTGTACTTCTGTTGTGTGAGATGGTCCCATTTCTGTGATAATATACAAGGAGTATTTCTTGTATTTCCCCCCCCCAGTTATGTTTGCCTATGAGCAATGCCTTTTGGTGCTGGGCCATCACCCAGATATCTGGTATGAAGCCGCACAATACCTTGAGCAATCTAGTAAACTGCTAGCTGAAAAAGGGGTAAGCACATTGCCATTGGTTTTCTTTCTTATTTCCTTGCTTTGATGTGGTGTAGTGTTTTTTCCTCAAATACTTAAAAAATGGAGGGGTGGGATGTGAAAAATAATTAGCGCCATAAGTTGTGTCATGTTAAAAATTTTAAAATAGGGGCTATTTTAAAAAATAAAAATAATTGCATACTGTCTTGGTGTTGGGCAGTTTTAGGTTTGGGGTGGTTTTCTTGTGATTCCTTAAGTAGTGGGGAGGTGATTATCTCTTTATTGGTGCAGTGCATGAAAGTTCACAAGGACTTTTCACACACACAAGATATTCCATAGATTGGCCTTCATTGTCACAGATGCTGAACAATTATATTATCATACTTATTTTATAACAGGACATGAACAATGCTAAACTTTTCAGTGATGAGGCTGCTAATATTTATGAAAGAGCGATCAGCACTTTATTAAAGAAGAATATGCTTCTTTATTTTGCATATGCAGATTATGAAGAGGTGAGCAAAACCAGTGATGTACTGACATTAAAACCCAAAGACATCTCCCATCAATAATGTCATTTATTTGAAACATACTGAATACACAGAATTGTGTAGAACTAATTTACCAATCCTTCTAGCCTTAACATCATTTAGTATTTCTGAGACTGAGCTGATGAAATGGAGAGGAAAAGCCCATAATATGACTTTAACATTTTTTGAAAAATCTACTGCCTTACCACTTATGTATTGACTACATTTTTCAAATTACTGTGAAGGTGAAAGGCTGATATGTTTACATTTTCCAGAGCATCAGCTTCTTTCCTTTTAAATATGGGAATAAAGACTATGTTTCCTGTCTAATTCGTGGGGGTTTAGTGTTTGCATTTGCATGGGTGTGAGGGAAGATGGGAGGCACTGCACACTGCAGCTTTCTTGAGAAATCACAGAATCATAGAATATTCCAGGCCAGAAGGGACCTCTAGGGTCATCCAGTCTGACCTCCCCGCAGTCAGCGGAGACACCCCCAACTAGACCCAGGGGGCCTTGTCGAGCCTCACCTTTAATATCTCCAGGGAAGGGGCCTCAACCACCTCCCTGGGCAACCTGTTCCAGTGGTCTACTACCCTCAGAGTGAAGAGCCTATTCCTAATATCCAATCTAAAGCTGCTCTTCTCCAGCCTGAAGCCGTTGCCTCTTGTCCTGTCACTGCAGGCCTTGGTAAACAGACACTTCCCAGCCTTTCTGTAGGCCCCCTTCAGATACTGGAAGGCTGCTATTAGGTCTCCCCAGAGCCTCCTCTTCTCCAGCTCCCTCAGCCTGCCCTCATAGCAAAGGTGTTCCAATGCCCTGATCGTTTTCATGCCCCTCCTCGGACCTACTCCATCAGGTACATGTCCTTCCTTTCTCTTTACCCAGGCTACCACTCTGTTGTGCAGCCTCAGTAATGACTTGGTTTGGCTCCTGAACCATCAGGAATAAAGGCCATTTCCTACTGATCAGATCATGACTGCGGAGTCCACTGCAGGATGTATTTTGCCAACTTATAATATGGAAGAGTCTTTGCAGGAAAATCCGGAGGACAACAGCAAAAAAACCAACCCTTTGCACTTAAAAGAAAAAGGCTTCCTTGGCTTTTAGTGTGGCTTCTTGTATCCTAAGCACACTGGCTATTTAATTTTCTTAAGGTTGCACAATACAAGTTGGAGGGCTGCGGCTGGCAGGGAGCAGAGTGGATTGCTTGAAATGCACAGGTTGGAGAGTGACACAGGTGGTTTTCCCAGCTGTCTGCACGTTACTTCCAGACAGAGGTCTTACCCCAAACACCTACAATGGCAGTTCTGCACCAGTATTGCTAAAGTAGAAAGACTTTAGAGACTCTTGTAAAGCACTTAGGTAAGCACTACTGAAAGATTCATGTGGGAAGTAAGGAAATGACTGCACAAGGCAAAAACTTCATCTGGTCAAAGGGACCGACACACATACTGTTCAACTGGGGGAAAAAGGAAACAAAAATTTTTGTTTTTTTCTTCAGACTGATTTTTGCATTCTCATGGGTGATTTGTAATACTATTACCAAGCAGTCTGTGCTTCCTTTTTATTTACTTAGAGCCGAATGAAGTATGAGAAAGTACACAACATATACAACCGGCTCCTGGCTATTGAAGACATTGATCCCACTCTGGTAAGAGGATCCTTAGTACTGAGTTTTGCCATGTGTGCATGGGCAATCACCTGAGTACACCTAAAGAATGGGGAAGTGCTTAAAGGGGGTCATTAGGTCTCAAGGGTGATTGAGCAGGTGGAGTACTGAGATGACAGAATTAGATTAAAATTTCAGCAAGATTGATAATTATAGCCTTTAATCCACTTAGATACACTAAGTCACATGCACTTTTCTTCTCTGTCTCTTTTGGAAAATCTCTTAAAACAAGCAATGAAGTTATAAGATATTAAAGATTTCATGACACAGCTCGCAAGAATTGGTGTATGTTTTGTTGGCTCAACTAAAATTTCATTGTGCCTCCCCTTGACTGATTCAAAGCACATTGCCTTCGCCCTGAGAGAAATACACCATCCTTTGTACGTGTAGTTTGCAAATCAATTTGTAATGTGTCACGTTAAGTATTAAAGAGTATTATTGTACATCTGCTGAAGTTATAGTAAACAACATTGTCTGTAGTGCCAGTTATGCTGGTACTGAACAAATGGTGTAAGAAGTAGCCTGCCTTCAAAAAGTTATTTGGTTTTTAAAAGGACACAATAAAGCACGAGAAGGAAAAAGGTGTGATGTCTAAAATTAAACAGCAGGTCAGTGCCAGAGTATCTGGTTTACTGGTACCCGTTTACTGACGTGGGCTATTTGTTAAACACAAGTTAAAATGCTTCCCAAATACACATTTTCTGAGAAGCCACATGCCAGTTCCCCCTCTTTGAGGAATGCTGTGATTGTGATCAATTGTGATTAATTGTGATCTAATTCAAAGTGGAGGAAAGTTAAATCCCCAAGAAATGCAAATCACAAAATGGCCACTGCATTAAATAGCGCATTGATTATTTCCTTGATCAGGTATAAATATTTGCAGACAGGATGATTTGTATCTTGGACTGTATAATGTACAGTAAAATGCTTCATCGGGCCCTTTGACTGTTCTTTAACCTTATGGATGGCTTAACTTTATTGGGAAGTTACCATTTTTACAACAAGCCTCTAGTTCTCTGAAGGCGCCAGCTTATGTAAATTACATTAACCTACTTATCTCCCCTTCCTTGAAAAATGTGTATATTAACTATTGTCATTTCAGGGGATCAATCTTAGGTATATTCCATTTTTAAAAAATGTAGATAAAAAGCCTTGCCTCGGTGTTTCTAGCAAAATAGCGTAAAGCACACCACAGTCTTGTTTCTGTTCTGACTTATTAGCTGTATTTTGTGAGTAAAGATTATCTCAGATATAGTAAAAAACCTTCATTCTGCCCTAGTATTCTTCGTTAGCACTGATACTATATAAATATTAATATGCACCTTAGGTTTATATCCAATACATGAAATTTGCAAGGCGAGCAGAGGGCATAAAATCTGGAAGAATGATATTTAAGAAAGCAAGAGAAGATGCCCGGACCCGCCATCACGTCTATGTGACAGCAGCTTTAATGGAGTATTACTGCAGTAAGGTAATCAGAGATGCTCAATTCGATATTAGTATCAGGAGGGTGTGTAACTCACTGAAACTAGTAACGTTTTGTTTTTTAATGTTTGCAGGACAAATCTGTGGCCTTCAAGATTTTTGAGCTAGGGCTGAAAAAATACGGGGACATTCCAGAATATGTACTGGCATATATTGACTACCTTTCTCACCTTAATGGTAAGCTTTAAACTCTGAGAGGTCTAATGAAGCATTAATCTGCCTTCTCTGTGAGTTTAGGGTCAGGCCAAGTTCTTTATATTTTTGGTTTCATTCTTCTTGGAGAGCAATGAAACTTCCTCATAAACCCCAGCAATGAATTTGGGAAAGAAACATCCTGCTGTTTTGTCCTTTCTGAGCTTCCAGAAGCGCATTGACATTAGATCTTGATTCCACTGAATAGAGGAGAGTGAACTTTCCAAATTGCCAGTCACTTGCATTACAGCATTTTTATAGCCTCTGCTAGGAACAGCGAGGAGAACACTAAGAAATCTAAATCCCAAGGAAAACGATCAATAGGAGGTTGAAATGAGCAGGAGAGGAGTGATGGGTTAGTTGGTCTCTACTAGAACTAATTTAAACTCTCCCTCCCCAAATAGATAAGATGAGCAAGGTACAAAAGCAATATTGTATTGATCCTGCTTGGAAGTCACTGGGGAGCCAGTTTGCCATGGGAGGGGCAGGGTAGGGCCAAGGCAGGCTGCTCCCAGTCTGAGGGGAGCCCCAGGCAGGAGGTGGTGGTGGCAGTGGAAGGTCTCTGAGTGGGCTTCCCTGGTGCAGGAGTTAATACCTTAAAAGGAACCTGAGCTGCTGTGGGGAGCAGGAGCTGACAGAGAGCTTTGTGTGCAACCCTCCTGGCCTGTGTTTCATGGGGAATTCAAGAAGAAGGAGGAGAGCGATTCATCCCGGGTCTTCCCCTGCGCAGTCCTGTCTGCCAGGTACTCATGAGATGTTCATATTTCCTTGGGTATTCTTCACATGGTCAGCAGTCGAGCTCGGTATCCGTAGTGTACCGCACTCTGGATCTTACTACGGATTGCCAGCTCAACTCTGAGCCTGCCCCCGCGCCATGGCTGTGAGTGGTGCCTGCAGGTAATTGTGCTGTTGCAGTTTCCCAACCTCCCAGCGTGTTCTGCAGGCACTGGGTGCATGAATCTCTCCTGTCAGACTATGGTACCTTTTTTGCAGGCTCTGAAAGTTTGAACAGATTCACAGCTTTTCTTTTTTTCTTCCTGTGAGCTGTAAACAGCATTTTTTTTTAAAAAGCAAAATGCATTCAATTCTGCAAGAAATGGTTTGAGGTTTACATGAATAATTGAAATGCCTCTCCATAGATTGCCATCAGAAAAAAATATCTCAAAACTTGACGGTGTGTTGCTCTGTCTGAGCAACCCAGCAGACTTTCCTGAAGAACAAGAAAATCGATCACTAAACTTGTGTAAATGTAGGATATGGTAAAATAAGAGGGTGAGAGACAGGGCAGAAGCTGGCAGTTCTAAGAACAAACCCACCAACCACTCCTTTCCCCCAGCTGGCAACGTACAAAGGCTGACAGCTCACCGGGAACCAGGTCTAATCATTTTTGGAGGACTATTGAGGAATATACAAGTATATTAATATTGCCCTAATTTAAAAGGGAAGCAATGGCTTGAAAGGCCAAATTTAAAATTAACCGAGATAAGCTGTTGTGATAATCAAAGAAAATGGCAAAAACAGAGATCCTGAAGAGATGGCAAGCAATAGCTGTGCTGTTAGAAAGAACCCCAGATTAGGATGGACAAAAACCAGATTTTCAAAAACCAAGTTGACAGTAGAATTGAACATCGGTAGTGTTTTATGCAGGCAGGCAGATTTTTTTTTTTTCTACTTTACTGAAATTCAAATCCAGGTATCAGGATGTCAGCTTTATATTAATGCAGTGTACACATTTCTTTGAATGGAAATTATTTTAAAATTCTCTTTATTGTATTATACTCAGTGTGATTTTTCTTTTTTCTTTCTATTTTTAAAGAGGACAATAATACAAGAGTTTTGTTTGAACGTGTTTTAACTTCAGGGAGCCTTCCACCTGAGAAATCTGGGTATGTCTGCAAACGCAGTTTCACTACACTAAAAAAAGATACATAACCCCTTTCAACTACAAACAGCCCGAAGAAACTAAAAAAACAAATAAGGCAAAACTAGTACAGACGTTCCTTCCCCTCTTCGTGCTCTCTGAAATAGCAACGACCGAGACAGATTTGTGAAAGTCCCTATCCCGCTTGCAGTGAATTTTGTTTATTTGTTGACTCTAGATCCTCATCGAGGCAGGATTTTTGAGGACAGAGTGCAAAATCCGCCTGTGCAGTAGGGACTCAAGGCTTTGAAGAGGTTGTGGGACCAATGACACGTGTCGCACGTCAGACAGATGCGGGTGATAGATGGAGAGAGGGGGTGGAGAACACCTCTCAGGAGCTTTATACTAGAGTCAGGAATTTGCTGAGGAGAATGATGAACACTTCCCAGCCAACTCAACATAAAATAGTGAAAGAACCAGAAAAGACTTGTATTAGCCACTCACTGCCATCAGGCAGGCAGATCTTTGAAAATTTCTCTGAAAATTTGAAAATTTCTCTGAAAAAATGCTTCCCAAACCCTTTGTGCTCCAAGAATTCACCGTTATTAACCTGGTAGACAAAGGCATCAAAGCTGAGCAATGGAACAGGGCACTGCTGTGCATGTTCCTTCTGCTCATCAGCTCTCACCTTCCCTGAGAAATATTTTTATGTCCATTTTAAATGTGAGAAAACCCGAGAACTTAAAAGCTGAACCTTCTTCAAAGGTGTCCTCCAAAGCTAAACTGAAAGTCGAGTCGAGCCCAGGAATACAGTCAGTTGTTGCTTAAGTTCTATCTGAGATTTTCTACATAGAAATAAGCAGTAACTACATCTACATATCGGGCTATATAAAATTCTGAAGGGATACCTATTGTGTTATAGGGCATTGCTCTTGCTCGCCAGAATGTGCTGCTCTCGGCAGCTGAACTAAATCATAATCTATGTTGATGAGTCCTTCACATATTGGGATCAGAGTGAAATTCTGTGTAGTGGGATGAGTAGAGCCTATTTGCGCATCTGACATCAAGGATAAAAGCTTACCTCACATGCTGAAGCCATTTACTCCCAGAGTCCTTTCCTTTTCATAGCAGAGCCCTTTAGAGCCCATTAGACTGAAAGCTTGTACAGAATTACGTAAGGCACCGGGAAGGTCGCGCGCCTTAGAGATGCCTCTAAAATAAGCAAGAGAAATCTGTGTTCCCAGATAGCTCCTTTCAGTGTCTCCTCTTGTGTGTTTTGGGGTTGGGTCCTGATCAGTAATTCTTCCTCCTTCACCAACTGTCTATTTATTTGTTCTTTTACAGGGAAATCTGGGCTCGGTTTTTAGCTTTTGAAAGTAACATCGGTGATCTAGCTAGTATATTGAAAGTTGAAAAACGGAGGTTTACAGCATTCAAGGAAGAATATGAGGGTAAAGAGACAGCTCTGCTGGTAGACAGGTATAAATTCATGGATTTGTACCCTTGCTCTGCGAGCGAACTGAAGGCTCTTGGTTATAAGGTGAGTGGATGAGAACACTTACTTGTACTGTTTTCAGTCCTAGCAAACTTAAGCAATTCCTTGTTTAGGACTTGTCTTACATTTTTCTCCCTTGGTAGACAAGCAGGTAAGACAGGCCTGGTGTGCCTCCTCCTCCTTGTCTTGCTTGGCCACAAAGTACCAGGTGCTGTGGGCCAAGGGCAGAGAGCAGCGAGGAACATGGTGCAACTTCAGACATTCCTACTTGCCTCTCATCAGCCCACGGAAAGGCCCCTGTGTTAATGCCATCGCCACTCGGCTACGCGCCTCCACCGCAGACTTAAACCCCACGATTCATTGGGAAGGTTGTAGAGTAGGGTCAGCTGTGTGACACAGGGCTGGCTGGCCTTCACTGAGAACCATATGAGAGCCAAGATCCTGCAGTCCCAAAGACTGCTGCACACCCCTCCGGAGAATTGCCTACAGAGCCCAGCGGCTGCCTGCTTTTTTTCACTTGTTTGTTATTTTTTGAGGGCTTGCTGCTGCTGCTGCTATTCAGATCTCAAAGTCTAGGTCAGACAACCGGATCTGGTGGTCTCTCATCTCATTTCTGACCACATCGATTGTAACGACTGCTTTAGGCATGTGGAAGGCCATAAAGATTTGGGAAACCATTAGAACAGAATAAAATGTTGATTTTATTAGTATTTTTAAGCATGATGTAAAATAGGCTGCCAGGGAAGCTGAAACAGCTCTGCTGGAGGAACTGCTGTTCCCCGATGGCATGAACTGTTGATTTGTGTCTCAAAAGTAGTGCCTCGGCTTCCGTTTATTTCTTATGGAGGAAAGTCATTTTTGAAAAATAAAGAAGTCATCAGAGTTAGCAGAGCCGCTGCGGCGTGGGTGTTGGTCTGCTCCCCGTTGTGAAATAATCCGATGGGTGGGAATAAGAGTCGCGTTGAGGCACTGAGTACTTGTAGTGCAGTCGGGACAAAGTCAATTTGAAGCTAGAGGTGTGCTTACAGGAGGAGTTGTGATGCCTTGCTGAATGCCCGCCAGGCGGCCTGGACCCGAGATGAGTCAGCCCTTGGGCTGATTCCTGCTGCTTGCCACGTGCCAAAACGTAGTCCGATTGGAACTGGTGCTTCTCGTGCCTGCTGACTGCCTTATGCTTGCTTGCTTCTCTGGCTAAAGCAATCTAGGGAATGAAATGAGGGAGAAATGATAGTTGTGAAGGCCTAATGGGCTGCACCTGTTCACCTAAATATTTTCAACCTAAAAATAAAGGGCCGCTCAAAAATGACAAATTCGGTCCCATTCGGTAACCAACCCAAGTCGTTCCCCTCCCGGCTGGGGCACCGTAGGACTAAAATGTTTTCATGCAAACACGCGAGTCTCGCCCAGATGGTCTTCTAGGAGGACATCTGAAATTATAATGGTGACAGAGTGCGAATAAGCGACGAGTCTGGAGAGAGAGATGTTTTGTTCTGTAGTTTAAGCAAGCAGCGTGATCCTGCCGGATTCAGAGCTCTCTAACTGGCTTCCGCAGGACGTCTCCCGTGCCAAGCTGGCAGCCATCATTCCCGACCCTGTGGTTGCACCTTCCATCGTGCCTGTTCTCAAAGACGAAGTAGACAGAAAACCCGAATATCCCAAACCCGACACTCAGCAGATGATTCCATTTCAGCCAAGACACTTAGCACGTAAGTCAGACCTTCCCCCGGGAGTGCTTGTGTTTCCCCAGTGGCAAGTTTTGAAGCCCTGTGTCTAGCAAAGCTGATCACAGAGGCTTCCCTATGCTTCAGTCACCTAAACACAGACTCACATTTTAGGCTGTTATTTAACTGGATGGCTAAAGGCATGTATGTTTTACTTACTAAGGTCACATGGAAATAAATACAAGCAGTTTGGGGTCTGGTAAATGGTAATAAGCTGTTCCACACGCTGCTTATAGCCTTCAGATCACTGACTAAACAAGATGTAATTAGAGGCCAAGTGACAGGGTGGTAATTATTTGCATCAAGCAGTGATGCTGCTGAGGCAGTTCAAGTCTAGCTGTCTTGCACTGGCTTCATAATGTTTTCCCTCCCACAGCTCCAGGTTTACATCCCGTCCCGGGTGGTGTGTTTCCTGTCCCACCAGCAGCTGTAGTTCTCATGAAGCTCCTGCCGCCTCCCGTTTGTTTTCAGGTTTGTTGTACTGAGTGCTCAAAACAAGACATTGTAGAAGAGAGTCTGTTTTGGCAGCAGCACCGTGTGTAGTGCATTAGTGAAAATAAGCTCCTAAACTTATTTTTTTCTTTTTTAACAAATCAGGGTCCCTTTGTGCAAGTGGATGAGCTCATGGAGATATTTAGAAGATGCAAACTGCCAGACAGTAAGTCATTTGTTTGTTCTGGAGTCTATGATAGTGCTGCATATGACTTTGTTTTACGTATGGATATTACTGTCTAAAACCCAGACCTCATTTACAGATGTGTAATTATTATTTAAGAGCATGTGGTTGAATTGCCTGCATTTGTAGGTTTGGGCCTACGTAGAGATGTTTGTACATTTAAGCGTGGGGAGATCAACAAAGAGCTGAGAATCGCCAGTTGCTACTTTAGTAACATTTTGGTGGTAACCATTAAAAGACAGAAATGAAGATTTTCAGAATATCCCTTAAGAGCAGCAAGGCCTTCTTTCTAGCAGCAGTCACAGGAAATCACAAACTTGCAGTGTGGTGAGTTCACTGGGAGCCATAACTGACTGCACCTTGTTGCAGCGCTTACCAACGAATCTGAAAGTATAAAAAGAGTTCTGAAGAAGTATAAAAAGAGGGCAGATCTGTGCTTCAGGCTTCACTGTAACCTACAGCAGAGGATAATGTGGTACTTTTCACCCCCTCTGTTAGTTTAAGGAGCAAACGATTAGGGAGACTGTTAGGTTTTAGAAATTAAAATGAAACCTCTATTTAAATTATTCAGGGCAGTTTTTAAGCTTTCTCTGCTCATAAGCAGAACGCGACTTGCTCTGCGTGCTTTGGGGTGGCTCGGGACCTCACTCCGCCCTTTCCCCAGTAGACTCTCCTCTTTTATTGAGCTTATGAATGTCCTCAGTGCTTGTGTGAAGGGAGGCCTCCAGCTGAGGCAGCAGCATTCGCTTCACCCTGAGCGTTCGCTACAGCTGGGCGTCTCAGGCAGTGGAGGTTGCGGTCTTAACGGTTGTGCAAATGGGTGGGAAAAACATTCCAGAAATCCCCAAAAGGTTATCTGTTGTCTTGGTGTCCCTGGTTTGCACGCTTCTTTCTAATCAGGGAGGTTGGTTTCCCAAATTAAATTGATCTTTTTCTCTTTGTGAAGCCGTTGATGAAGCTGTACGAGTAATTACGGGAGGTCTACCTGAAATGGCCGTGGAGGGCAACGGGCCTGTGGAAAATAACGCCATGCTCAATAAGGCTGTTAAGAGACCACACGAAGACTCTGACGACGACGAGGAGAAAGGATCTGTAGTTCCCCCCGTCCACGACATTTACAGAGCGCGGCAGCAGAAGAGAATCCGGTGAAAGGAGTCTGGCGTTCCCCTGGGCTAGACAAAGACTTGATTGGAGCCCGACAGTCTCTGAAACGTCAGACTTTCCAAAGGGACAGCTGCAAACAGAACAATCTTGAAAATGGTTTTGTTACTGTGGTGCCTCTTCTCCCATATGGTTCTCGAGCCGAAACCAGCCGGAACAACCTTAGAACCTGCTCTGAACAAAACTAGGGTTGCAAAACCAAAAGTGCAAAATGGCAGAACTGCATTTTGTTCTTCAAGGGTGTTCACATCTACCACCTGGAATCTTGTGGGGTTTCAACAGTTTTATTTTAAAAACTGGATGGCTTATACTTGTGAAGCATTTTTAATTCACCTTTTCTGGAAAACCGTTGTTCTCAGTTTGTTCATGTAGTGTCCTGCCTTATTGTTCATTTTTATTTATGGCAGAATGTACGGAACCTGTTTTGTAGTTGAAAATGGAAAAATACATTCCTTTAAAATAAAAAGGATATCCAGAACATCATGCCTCATTCCTGTTTTATTCAAACACAACAAGTCACTTCTTAAATATTACTCAGCCACGTGAAAAGCGATGCTCATGAGACCGTCACAGGGAAGGATCGGCGCATACAGGTCAGAACTCGCGCTCTCTCCAGCTCTGCATTCTGCCGCTGCGCAAAGACCGCGTTGCACGACGGACTCGGTACAGCTGTCTAGTCTGGACTGCCCGGGAGTCGGCGCTAACGCAGTCTGGGCCTGGGTAACTGCACTGGCCTCCCAGTGCATACACAAAGCTAACCGGTAGGGATTAGCCACCTCCTCTCACCTGTTGGTTTCAAACAGGCTAACAAAAACACCAGCTGGACTCTCCCAGCCGTTCCTATGCATAGCCTAGATTTTAACTTGCCATTGACTACTTAGAACTGCACTCTGGTGAGATGAGAAGAACCCTCCCTCGGGACCACAGGAAATTCAGATACTTGAACAAGGTGAAGCTGTTCCCACTGCCAGCAGCAGAGGTGAGTGCAGGGCAGTGCCCTGCTCTGCCAGACTAAAGGGTCAGAGCATCTGGGTAAGGACAGAGGTGTTCACATGGAGGTGGGGTCTGGCCTTACCAACCTTAAACTGCTTTTCTGCTTTGCTACTGCATCGGATCTCCCCATTTCTTTTAAAGAGGATGTAGAGAAGCTAGTTGTCAACCACCAGCATTAAAAAAACAACCACCTGGGAACATCAGAACTGTGATTTGCACTCCTGGGCATTTGTTAGTGGCTCTTTGGATGGCTATTGCTGGAAGGCTTCCAGCAGCCTTCTCCTGCCCCACAGGCGCTCCTTCCTCCTGCAAGTATCCCCAAAGGTCAGATTGGAGCCAGGTGTGAGTACTGCACTTCTTGCCCATGAGCTGCCTTGGGCTCAGACCCCTGCTGTGAGGTACAGTACCCACCCCGTGAGCCATACGCACGCTCGAGGGGCAGTGCAGCCCAGGCTGCTGTCAGCACAAGCAGGAATTGGCCATCATGGACATCTGGGACCCTGAGTCCCAGAGCTGGGAGCAGCCACTGCCTGTATGAAGTAAGTACAATTTTATCTGTTGCAAACGTGGTGCCATTCCTTCTGGCATCAGTCACATACTTTTCAGAGCCTTTTCTACTTGTGGCGTTTCACCACAGCACTGTTCCTCCTCACATCCCTGAGCTCATCCCTTACAGCATCTGTGCTCTTGTAGGCTGCATAATTCACAGGGGCCTTAAAGGTAGCTTCTAGGCAATACTGAAAAAATAAAATACCAGCAGCAGTTTGTAACTCCTGCAACTCATTTAACAAAAATGAAAACTGCCTTGGTTTGCTTGTTAATTTATTTTTTTAAATATATCTAGCAATAATGTTTCTGGTAGCTGCTTTGTCACGCAGACAACTGAATTGATGTTTTGGAGCTGCTGGGCTGTACTTTGAGGTGGGTCCTGCACCCAGTAACCAATATTGCAGCCGCAGCACTTCCAGGGAGAGGGCATCCACAGCTTCTCTGGGCCAAGGTCTCACCACCCTCACAGCAAAGGATTTCGTTCTAGTATCTATTCTAAATCTCCTACCTTCCAATTTAAAGCCATTATCCCTTGTCTTACTGCTACACCTCCTGACAAAGAGTCCCTCTCCAGCTTCATCCCCCTTCCTCCAAGCTCAGTGCAGCTGTACCCACGCTGACATGTAAAGGAAAACTAAAAAGGGAAGCATCAAGGCTGATTCATAATCGAGTGCTTGCTTTGGAAGTCCTATTGTTTTGGTTGGCTCATTGATTAATAAAATGAACCTGGATGTTAGAAAGAAAAGGGGCCACTTATTTATTTCTAAAATTTAAAAATTATGTCAAAAGATGACAACATATTCTATTTTGGATAGTCTGGTACTTGGGACACATTGTTTATAACTATGAGCTTTGCTGTCACAAAATCATCAACATTTGATCCCTGTAGTACAACTCCTCCAGGAAAAATTCAAATGTACTTACCTTCTCGCTGGGCCTCAGACTGCAGTAAGGCTCTAGGATCATAGAATGATGGAGTGGTTCAGGTTGGAAGGGACCATAAAGATCATCAAGTTCCAACCCCCCTGCCATGGGCAGGGACACCTCCCACCAGACCAGGTTGCTCAAAGCCCCATCCAGCCTGGCCTTGAAGACCTCCAGGGATGGGGCATCCATAGCTTCTTTGGGCAACCTGTGCCAGTGCCTCACCACCCTCAGAGTAAAGAATTTCTTCACAACATCTAATCTAAATTTCCCCTCTTTCAGTCCAAAACTGTTCCACTTCACCCTATCACTACACTCCCTGATAATGAGTCCCTCCCTATCTCTCCTGTAGGCTCCCTTCAGGTACTGGAAGGCTGCTAAAAGGTCCTCCCGGAGCCTTCTCTTCTCCAGGTTGCACAACCCCAGCTCTCTCAGCCTGTCTTCATAGGAGAGGTGTTCCAGCACTCTTAACATCTTTGTGGCCTCCTCTGGACGCGCTCCAAGAGGTCCATGTCCTTCTTTTGTTGGAGGCCCCAGATGCGGATGCAGTACTCCAGGTGGGGTCTCACCAGAGCAGAGCGGCAGAATGACCTCTCTTGCCCTGCTGGCCACGCTGCTTTTGATGTAGCTCAGGATAGGATTGATCATGGAAGTCTTCTGTGAACACTCAGCTATACAACATGTAGCTAATCAAATTCAAGGCCTACAAATATTCTAAGTTTCAAGAACATTTCTAAAAAGCAAAAAACCATCTTCTACTGAAAATATTCCCTGCGCATTCAAACTAACATCAAATCATTCACTTCTCACAGTGCATTAAAATCACTCATACCTCCAATAGTGCTCTGCACTCCTTGGATATTTTTGAAGACATGATTGAATATGCAACCATCTTCAGTTGTAGTTTTACAAAACAAAGTAAAATTTCCAGCCTAAAGTTTCACACACTTTAAATCCGCCTTCTGAAAACGACAGAGGATTTACTTTAAAATTAGTATTTCACATAAAAAGGAGGAAACGACTAGCAAAAAAAGGTAAGAAACGCAACTTTTATCAAAACATTTTAGCTCTGCCCTTCTGAAGTCTTTACAAGAGAGAAATACAGCTGCAATCTATAAGATCGCCACCTTTGGAAGTACTGTACATAGCAGAGGACAGTTACCCAATAACCAGAAAATTTGCTACAAAAATATATTATGTGTTTTGTAACATCCGCAGGTAAACAGCAAAAAAATGCTATTCAAAATGCAGTAAAATGCAGAAAAAACTAGTAGGCTGTCATACCGACCACAATGTTACAATAAAGTGCTGTTTGCCCTTGTTTTTTGGCCTGTTAAAGTTTCTCTTCTCTAAACTTTTAGCTTACTTCTGAAGTCTTTAAGGAAAGATTTTTTTAAAGCCAAATCACCCCTTCTGGGAAGGCCCATTGCTAACCTGCTCTGGACTAATTAAACTAAATACACGGTAAATTAGAGTAAAATGCCCTAAAATGAGCCACTCAAATCCAAAGTCTGGTTCTTAACCTTGTCCTCTGAAAAATCTAAAAATTGCAGCCAGAAAACTACCACCACACCCCCCAGGTTGCATACTTACACTGAAAACACAGCTCTCTTTCACCATTTACCCCAGAACTCCTTCCACATCTCCTGTATTTTCCTCATCAGTCACCACTACTGAATTTAAAGGAACCAGTATTTACAGGGAAAGCTGTTTTCCTGGACAAAAATCAGTACAATTTTTTAAAATAGCTGACAAATTTAATACCGTACTGGCAGCACACAAACTGGTTTTAGGGTTCTTCTGCCTTCCCTACACGTCGGGATTCTTCCTTAGTCAGCATTTTGCCAAGAACTACATCATAGTAAGGGCTGAAGACCATTTTGTTGTAGTTGACGAGACGAACGTACTTGACAGCAATTTCTTCCAGCTCCCTTTGAATAGGGCCTAATCCTCCGGGAACGGCAGGCAGCGACTTCTGGCACGTAGAGGCAAGATAGTTCTCCAGGAACTTTTGAATTCGAGAATCTGGAAAAAATGGACCAGAAGTTTTAGTTTGTTTTCAAAACTATTAGGAATAGTGTTATCTCATGTAGAATACAGAAAGCCCGAACACAGGAAACAAGCATCTGAGGCGGATTAAATGCGAATCCGTGCCAGACGTGCCACCAACAGGGTTATAAAGACAGACGAGTGCTCACTGGAGCCCAGAGCGTTTTGGCCCAAGCGTACCTATTAGCTTGCAAATGGTGTTATCTGGGTTGGCCACTGCTTGGATTTGTCCTTTAAGTACAGTCTCTCTCTCAGCTGAGAAGGGCGTAAAGCCGTGCTGGGACAGGCAGCTGTTCACTTCGGCACACACCTTCTCACCAATGGTGGCCAGAGATTCCTTCAGGTTAAAGGAGCTAGAGAAAGTGGAGAAGAGCATTATGTAGCTGTTTCAGCTATTCACTTTTTTCCCCACCTTTTAAAAAGAAACTATCCAATTAGAGTTGCCCTATTTATCAAACGTAAGGGAAGAAGTGCAATACAGATAAAGGCCAGAACTACAGAGAATAATACAATTTATGAAAAATAAAGTTGAGATAGAAACCAAGGAGGCTGGACAGCACTGAAGGTTTCCAGCCTGAACAATCCATGCAAACAAGAGCTGACTTTTCTATTTCACAGACAGCTCTGCCTAATGTAAAAACCCGTTATCCACCCAGAGTGGGCAGAGCCCTCCCTGCAGAGAGCCGCACCACACGCCAGTGCTCGAGGGAGCCCAGCACAACCCGTGAGCATGGCTGCCTGCTTGCATTCACATCTGCCAGCCAGGCACCGTGAAAAAACAGACTCTGAAAAAAACGCTCATGTCTGTAACAGAAGAGAACAGAGCACGCAAAAAACAGTGCTGTGTGAGTAAGCTGCATAAAAATGGTCAGCCTGGGCTCATGAAAAGCCCTCACTGCTTCCTCCACAGCCAGAGAGAGGCTTACACTGCTCATTTCCCAGGATGAAAATGGACCGGCCCCTCCTCGGTGTGACTAGGATTAATCAATACTCACGGAAGATGCATTCCTGTCAGCAGCACCTTGACAATGGTTTTGATTTTCTCAGCAAATCCAGGCACATCCCTGAGTGCGGAGCCTGCTGCGCTGAACGTGACCAGGAGGACTGTCCCAGTGAAGAGGAGCTGCTCCAGCTCCACCTGTATTTCCTGGAAGCGGGACTGGTCCATTAGCACTGTCTGCAAAGAATGAGGAAGCCAGCACAGACTAAAGTGAGAATGCTGGGCTGGGAAGCAGCATGGTGGTGCTTTCCTGTTTCACAGCAGTGAAGATAAGACACTAAAAGAGCAAGCAATACGTGCTCAGCAGGTAACAAGAACAAAACAAAAAGAATTAACTCCCCTTTTTCAATTCCAAATTCAATTCCAATTTCAATACTGAACAAGAAGTACCTAATAGAAAAGCTACAAGATCTCTCAATCAAGAGATAAATGTTTTAGTATTGTACTTGTTGCAAGGCTACAAATCCAAACAGCTTCTGTTACATCCCAGAAACAGAAAAGTAGAACAAGCACAGAAAGGTATTTCTGTTCAATACCTACTTCTGGAAAAGGCCTGTTTATATGATCCCACTTGAGGAGCTTCAGATAGGCCTGATTTTGTACAGCAGTGGGGCACAAGGCAAGAGCTCCACCAGTGGCACCATCACTACTACCATGGGGAGGCAACATTTTACGTCTCCGCTTCACAAGATCATCTGCTGCTTCTTGCAACCACCTCGTGACAAAGTCTAAAGAATCTGGAGGAGCAGGAGGAAAAAAAATCACATTAAGAAAATTCCTCTTCAAACTTAGGTTCTTCTACCAATAATTTCCAAACAATCCCATTGGTTACTATTATGAATAGCCATGATATCGGTTCTTGACATGCCATTTCATGTATTGCATTAAGCAGAACATCTACAAACACAGGTACAGGAAATTGGAGGTGAGCAGATGCTACCTAATTATGCTCTACACTGTATTGAAATGAAACTAAACTCCAGTGTACAAAGTACAGAATTGTTGTTCCAGCAGATTTTTTCAAACCACAGTTTGGGGGCACAAGCTGTCATTTACCACATGAATTCTAGAACTTATAAGCAAATCTGGTTTCTTTTCACAGTCTACAAGCAAAGACACACAGTTTACTGGGAGGTCAGAGGGGGAAGAAAGAAAGAAAGGAACAAAGTCATACTTGGCTGTTTCTCAAGAAACTCCTGAAACTTCTTTCTTTCATATTCAGCAGACTGCTGCATTAATATTGGCCTAATACTACTGACAGCGAAGTTTGCCATATCCATTTTCATTAGGTCTAATACAGAGAAAATTGCTCTAAACAAACAAACAGAAAAAGTTATTCAAGGCTGCAGATGTTTAAGAGATACTATATACACAAATTATTACACAGAGTCTAAGGAAAGAGCAAAAGCATGCACGGGAAACGTTAACAGGGTCCTTAACAATTTAAGAGCACGAGACAGCAAGAAAGCTTGAGCAAGCACGTACGCGCATGCATGTGCCTCTCCCAGCTAGGAAATAAAACTTGCTCCCCTGCAAAAAAGCCTCCATGGAATTAACTTTACTAGCTCCATAGATTATATATGTCCCATATATATGTTGAATACGTACAAAGACATCTGGATTTCCAAGCTCACATATTATCTTTGTTGGCAGCCTCGAAACCCAACCTCACTGGGAAGTGAATAATCAAACCCAAGGGGAAAATAAAAAGAAAAAAAACAACAACCCCAAACCAACAAATAAACCCACCTTAATTTCAAAGCAACCTAATTCCTGCTGGCAATATCCTGCCAAGTCAATCCTGAACTCTTGGAAGTTTATCAAATTAGAAAACAACAAAGTTAATGAAATTTCTTCTAACTATTGAGGCCTTGAGCTGTTGAACTGATAACATGGTGACAAAGCAGAAGCCTCTGTGCTCCCAGATGTGGTACGTACACTCCCTTTTGAACAGAAAGGACATTACACAGGGAGTGGGGCGGGAGGTAAGAAAGCCAAACTGGGCGGAAAGAAAGCCAAACTGGGCGGAAAGGAAGAACTGGTTAGAGAACAATAATACTTTTTTCCTATGCTCCTCCTTGCTTCAGTATTAAATTCAAATACAAACTGACCATTCACCTGCTATCTTAAGCCCTACACACATTTGGCATTTGAGAAAGTGTCCTTCAGTGACATGCAGGGGCCAGGCAAATACTCCAATTCACCAGAACAAAGAAGGTCCTTGTTAAAGACTTGTGGAGTATCTCTCCCCTTCATGCCCACAGCTATATCCCTTTCCCAATCACTCATTTTTTGCTACAGAGATTTGCAGGTTCCACTGCTGGAAAACCACCCCCTGTGTCTCTGCTTCTAAAATTATTCAAAGGACTCTTAACGTGACTAACAAATATCATTTCAGTACCTGAACAGAGGAACTATTTCATTAATATCCTTCAGTTTCTTAATTTCTTCATCTCGAGCTGGAGCACAGAGAGTCCCCATCATCTCAACAATGAACTCAACCAACTTCGAAATGTCAAGGGCCCCGTTCTCTGCCTCCTGTTTTATCAAATCCAGATCAAGAACTTCTGTAATCTGGCTTCTCAGTCTAGTATGACCAGGCAACAAGAAAGACAGGAGACTCTGAAACAGAAATTTTTTTAACAGTCTGTTAGTTCTACATATCAAAGACTACAAGAATCAAAACAGTTATTGAACCACTTTTATTTAAACTAATTCTCCTTTAGAAGTGGAATCTCCTTCTTTCTCTTTTTTTTTTTTTAACCAACTATTCATCAACTCCAAGTGTTTCACCTCATTCTGAGATGCTGAAGTTACTAAATGGTAAATACTCTGTAGTACAGGTTGTACTTAAGAGCATTGTACTTGGTTTTGTCAGCCCAATGTTGGGGCATCTCATTGATTCCATAATAAATATCTCTGTCATAACATGACAGAAGCTTGGAATTATGAAACTAGTATTACTTACCTTTCATTCATCTTAGATGGTTTTGTATTCGTTTTTACATTCAAATTTCTCCTCTGGGGCTGTACAACTTACATGTTTTCACAGCCAATGAGATAGTAATGAAAAAGATCAAGAGACACCTTTATGAATGGCCAAATTTCAACCACTTTTGCACTTTTGCCCATTCACACCAATGCAGCCACACAAATTCAGTAAATTACCTTCGTATCACATCATCTTACCTCTTTAATTTCTTCCAATAGTTTAATTGCGTGGTCATATGTCGGTGGGTCTTCCTTTAGCTGAGATTCCAGAGAGTCCCAGAAAGCTTTATGCACAATATCTCTTACTTTTTTTTCTAAGCTGTAAGTAAATATGGCCAGTTAAGAAGAGCAATACTTGCCTCTGCACCACCTTACATAGATAGCCTGCAGCTCCTGAAGAACCACATGTAATATTATGAATATATGACAATTAAGAGAGAAGGGATCTGTCATTTAAGTTACTCAGAAAAGCAAGAAAAACTGGACAGGGGATTTGGAATGGCTTATATATTCTAATACAGGGTTACATACAAGGAAAGGCAGCTAAAAATTAAAATCCTTGAAAGTACCTATCACATGCTACCTCTACAGTAAAAAACTGGAACAAGAAATAAAAAAAAGAAAACACAAAAATTACTACTTGTCTTCAAAAGACCAGTATTCATGTTCCTTTCAAAAGCCTCACCAAGGAAACTCAATTCTACTAGGTAAAATTCATTAGGTAAACCTAACAGACAAGAAGTAACTATTTCAATGCATAAATATTGCAACAACTCTGAGGTAAAGGCCCTGTTCAGCTTATGTGAGAAAAATACAGTGGTTCAGTACCAACTCCTAGTTCAACTCCTAGTGCCTCCTTTCTTCAGCAGGCAGGTTCCTGTTCATGCCAGGTTTAACTTCAACACCAAAGAAGTAAAATGCTCACAGGTACAGGTGAGCATACAAAGAATGCCCAAACAAGCACCATATTCCCAAAGCTCTGGCTCCACATGCAGCCAAGGATCAGGCAGCACCCAGAGGCACTTACACTCTGTGACCCTCTAAGAGTGTGTACCACTGCAAATACAGCCACAACTGCCTCCTCCTCCTCCAACCACTTGGCTACACGTACACTCAAGCTGTGGATGTCTCTAAGCAACACACACACACACAAAACATTTAATCCATGGAAGATTCCAGAGTTTCCCTTCAAGCAAAATCTGAAGGACTGCTCTTTCGTTTCTAGGTGGAAAGTATCTGTACACAAAACCCTCACCAATGCCAAATGCAGGGATCTTGCACTAAGGCAGGTCTGGCCTCCTGAGCAAGGTGACTTCTCTCTGCTGTACATCTGGTTCTGTGATCGGGTGAAGAGATGCAAATCACCAGCTCTGGTGAACAACTACAGCCACTCCTCAGCATCAGTGAGCAAAACCATCCAGCTTTCCACAGTACTGCATAGCCCACAGCTCTTTCTCTCCTTTTACTTTTTATTATTTTTTATTATTTTTTTTAAAGAGTGTGGGTAAAGAAGAAGAAAAGATAGAAAAAAGAAAGCATGCTAAAATCCTTCTTCCCTGAAAAACGCTGAGATCAATTTTATGGCACTTGAGGCGCACCAGAAAACTCATCCGCTGTCACAGCTTATTTTCACATGGGACACGGAGCAGAAGTGGAAGCTGAACAGAGCAGTGCTCTCTTAAGTGTGGGACTTCAGATGAAGCATTTATTCTCAGTCATCAACTGCTGAGCAGAAAACACCTGATGGAAGTTCCCTCAAAAGATGCTAGGACAGAGAAGATAATGTCAAATGAGAAGAATGAGCTCTGCATGTTTCAGGCATACTTTCCAAGCACCTGCTTCTAGAGACAGCATTTCTACAGGCTAGCGACATGGGACCACACGTGAATTACATGCGACCTGCACATAAGGCAACAAAGGAGGACTAGACCACCCTGCCTGTGTCTGTCTAACAGACAAGGCAGATACTGGAAGACAGCACTGAGAAGACAGACCAAATCATTGCTTGAGCTCTAAAGCATATGAGTCTTCCCGGAAAACAGAGATGTCTATTGTCATGTGCTAGCTCAGATAAATGTTGTTTGTTCTCAGCATTTAAGGGGGCCATGATTCTATCTCCTACCAATTCAGAGGCTGAGACAAGTGAATGAAGTACAGCAAAGATCCTCATCTGCTCCATTCAACCCTACTCGAAGGCACTTCCTGCTGGGACCACAAGGTTCACTGTATTTAATAGCATGAGCATTTCTTCGGTCACTATTGTTTAGCAGTCCACAGCCATGAAAAAAACACCACTGGGATAATACAGTGGAGAGACAGGAATAGTCCAGGTGAGAAGGGAAGATGAGGCTTACTGCCTTTTCAGTAAGAGGCAATTTGAGTTCCAAGCAACATCCTCCCATTACTAACACTAATGGGAACCACCGTCACCTTGTTTTGGTGGAGCTGGGCATCAGACCTCTTGTCTCAGTCTGACCACTTTCTGTAGAAGACAACCAAAGCCAGTCTTCTAAGAGCCATCCGTAGCACCTGCATCTGCAGCTAGACTTCGTTATTCAGAAGACCACAGCCTTGGGCTCCTGGGACAAGGGGACACTGTCAGAAACCACACCACACTGGGACTGGATTCACACCACACATGCGAAATCACTCCAAGAGGCTCAACTCTCATGCACACAGGTTTCTGAGGAGGAAGTAGTGTATGCTTACGTTCTTCTCCCTATGCTCTTTCCTATATCTTGTCAGGCACTGCCAGACAAGATACTAGCCAGAGTCTTCACCTGATCCTCTAGAGCTGTTCTGCAGTTCTACAAATGCAAATTCAATTTATGTATCTGTTTGGTAACAATCTTACCTCTGCTCTGGTAATTCAGGTGGTTTTATCTGGAAGTCCCCATTAACAATAATTTCGTGTGCTAACGCCATGTTGTTTATTCCCTTGGCTGTTTCCATCAGCTCTTCTATTGACGCAGGCGGAGGAGAACCCACTGCAACAGAAATTAAACTGTCAGACAGTTATTGATAAAAGTCTGCTAATATTTTTGGACCCTTTCCACCTTCTTGACAGTACAAAAGGCCAAAAGACAGTATCATCTTCTTCTTCCCTGCCAGCAGATGATACAGGTTTGGAGTTTTACAGGAAACAAAGGAGTGAACCCAAGTGGATATTCTGGGCTCAGTAGGTCAGTTGCTTCCAAGTTTCATTAAGCTCTTTTAAAAAATGAAAACAACCCTCACACTCAAACCCCAGCTTCTTTAGGACTGCTCAATATCATCTTTCTCCATACTGTAGAAAGAAATAGTTAATGATATTAGTATTTTCACTGCACTATTTCCCCAATTATTATGCAGATGTTGCCATTTCAATTTTATATTTTTCAAGGAAGTGACTTCATCTCTAAAGCAGTTGTGAAACCAACCACCGCTAACATTAAGCAGTAACACACTAGTAGCTGTTTATTCTCACTACTTTAGTGCAACTGGCACGTCTCCAAACTCTTTTTCCCCAGAGGCCATCATCCAAGTAACAAAGAACATCAAGCCCTAGTCCCAGCACCAGTGCCTAACTCTTCTTTCTCTGGTGGGCATTTGGGACTGACAAGGATGAAAAAGCAGCTTCAAATAGGGCCCCGAGGCACACAAGCGAGTAGGAGGAAGCACCAAACCTGAAAAAACAGGCCAGTTTTCACAAGGTAGGAGACAAAGGCATTGACTGAATGTAGGAATCTAGAAGGTAGAAGAGGGACAGGGACAGTTTAAGCTTCCTGGCTGCAGTGGGAATTGCAGGTCCTAATTGTTCTGGACTACGTAACGTCTTCCTGGGACACTACTGGCGTTGCTGTTGTGCAGGAAGCGTCACAGCCCTAGAAGCAAGTCAACATAAAGGCAGAGAAGGTGCCAAGGGCATAGGCCATGCTGGTTAGAGGAGCAATCCCATCCCCACTGAAGCCAACTGAAACCTGTTGCCATTGATTCTTTGCAGTGAAGATTCCTCCCAGCCGTGCGAGCACCAGTGCAAGCAGGGCATGTGGGTGCTCTGCAATGCCTTGCAAAAAGCTAGGAGAAGCACCACGGCTCTTCTCTGGTCCAGGTATCTGAGAGAAAAGGAGAAGGCTAGATCGTCAAGTGAGGCAGACAAAAATGGCAACGTTCGTCTCGGCTCCTCCAGAAAACATCTAGCAGAGCAGAAGCGGGGAAGAGAGCCACAACAGAATTACCTTTGTGGATTGAGCCCTCTCTGTAGCTCATTCCCTTCAACAACAGTCCATAGGAGCGACATAACTAATTCTCAAAATGAAAGAAACCAATGAGGGGCCTTCATAGGCTTGGTTCACTCAGATATGTTTTAGGCAAATTATCACATCTGACTCATTTGATAATCCAGTTTGACTCAACTCAAGCTAGTAACATAGAGAAGGTCATTTAAAAGTAACTGTCCATCACCTGTCTGCCATTCAAAGCTGTTCCAAGTACACACAGTGTGGTTCCAATGTGCTAATTTTTCATTAATATCTTGCTCTTTTCATGCAGTGCTCTTAAAGCTTATTTCCTTCTGCCTGGAGCTTAATCTTGCACAGTGGCTCTGGGAACACAGCAAGGATTGATATTCTGAGAAGAACTAGTAGGACAACAGACTTCACAGCTGTAAGGGGAGTGCTCTTGTCTGGCTGCCAAATGACTTCACTCCAGCAGCAGCTCACTAAAAGCTAAGACTCTTTCACTTACCAAAGAATGCTCTTAAATCATGTTACTTCATTCTCATATCTGCTCCCTTACAAGACAAGAATGCTTGAGACCAATGACTTCTTTGTGGTACAGTGCAGTGCAAGACTGTGCTATGTGTTTTACTTTCACTGTTCATGGCCTCTCTCCACACATACACCTTGTTTCCTATCAGGGAACCAGCAAGATGTAAGAACATAAACCCCCTCAGAACATCTCCTCTGTGTAACATGACACTAGATCTCAAGTAATAACCAACACTTTCAAAAAACAAAAAGAATGCAACAAATTGTTACGTGCTGAGACACTCTCTACAGAAATTTGGAATCAGTTATTTGAGCAATTTTGCCTCTTTGAATCAAATCTGTGCAACCAGACAACTTTCCCTTGGTGTTATCTTTAGATTTGCCAGAAATAATTGGCAGCCATAATGCACCCAGCTACTCACGGTAAAAGCAGAATGACAAAGAAAAATATGCCCAAGGAAGAAACTTATACAGTCCTGCTTGACACTAGAAGTAGTATTTGGATTAAACATACAACTTTCCATCTGTATTGGGAGGGTGACATTACTGTGCAGATAACAGCCTCCCTTGCCCCAGGGCAGAAGCAGAGGCTGCAACAATCCAGAGGGTTCAGCTGATAATGCAACAGTCCAGCTAGAATATACTGGAATAGTAGCTAGAATATACTGGAATAGTGCCTGTCCTCTCCCCCGGTGCAAACACACAAAGGTATCTAAGATGGATGGTGATGGTAAGCAATTAAGTGCCGTGGCAAAACGGAGAGAAAAGTGTTACACACAGTTTCAAAGCAAATTATCAGGAGTCACGCAATATTTAATTACAAAACATGAAAACTTGCACAGAATGCTATAAAATGCCATGATTGTCTCCACCAAAAAAAAATAATACAGATTTATCTTTTTTTTTAATAATACAGCAGTTTAGCTTACACTTTGGTCTATCATCTCTGTGTGACCCTGGAGCACGCTGTGGTATTCTTTTTCTGACAGACCGATCTGGGTTGTCCAAACTCTCCTCTTGACCATCTTCCAAACCACTCAACTTTTCGTCACTTGAATGTGGCTTGTCAGGATTCTGAGACATGTTCAATCGGTTCTTTTCAGGAAAAGAAAAAAGATGAAAAAGGCAATAAATAAGCATTTTCTGACAGGGCTGAGTGAGAAAATATCACCAGGAGTTCTCCTGATTGAGGGAAAAAAAAAAAAAAAAGAATGAAAGGAATCTTATGAGGAATGATATGATGTCATTCTCATGACGGTAGGGGACCTGGACTCAACGACTTGCTCCCCATCTTCCATAGATCAGGATGCTTTCAACACTGCTACCATTTGCTTCAGCTGCATCCCTACTAAGTTTTCAAAAACCTGAAACTCTTCCCTCACCATAACGCATACAGATGAGGAAGAAAAATGTTTCCTTGTCTTTCATAGCATTGCTTGTAAGAGAGCAGTGAAAAACAGACAAACACCTCCAGAATTACAAACACGGTTTCCAAACAGACTGTGCCGAATGAGACATTGCCCCAGTAGGTAACGATAAAGCTTCCTGAACCTAACACAAGCCTCATCTTCCCCAACAGCTCAGAGCTTCAAAGGTCTCACTCCGCGCCATCCAAACACCACACCGCAGAAAAGCAAGGCTGCTGTTCCACCCCCCGTCCTCCCCAGACAGGCTTTCCCGCAATACGCGTTCCACACGGGCTCAGAAGTTTCAGGGGGCTCTCTGCGTCGCCCAGCCGGGGCGGTGGCCGCAGCTCCGGGCACCGATGCCACAGAGGCTCCACACGGAAAACGAGCGCCCGCAGCGCGGCCGGGGGGCGTTTTTCTAGACGCCGAACAGCCGGGGCGCGGAGAGAAAGCAACGGGGATGCAACAGCGGCGAATCCCAGACACCTTTCCCAGTAAACNGCCTCCCCCCGCCTGTGCAGGAAGAGACCATCCCCCCTTCTCGCTCACTTACTGGGGTTTTTTGGTCACAAAGCGGGCCCAGAGCAGCGGGGATAGGGTACCGCTGCCCCCCGTGCCAAGAGCGTGAGAATAATGTTCCCTATTACGGGTCACCTCCGCTTTCTTTTTGCCGCCATGTAAGCGGGAGCCCCTCCCGCAGCACACGGCAGAGCTGCGCCACAGCCGCCGCACGGACCGCGGCACCGATGAAGGGGTGTCTGCCCCTACCGCATTCTGCTCATTCTCATTAAATTCACCCCCCCACCAGGGAAAGAAGCCATGCGTTTCCATGGCTGTCCCGCAGGGATGCGTTCACGCACTGACACATCAGTCAAAGGCAAATCCTCGGTACTGTCAGAGGAGCGGCATCACCCCCAAGCAGGGAAAGGCCACACTGGGACTGCCTTTGTACTCGTCTCTGAAGGCTTCCAAACAGCCATCCCGCCCAGTTCTTCCCTGCAAACCACTTCCCAGGCGCCTGGAAGCAAGCTTGGCACCGAAGGGCAGCAGTGACTCACTCCACATAGCGCTATCTGTAATTCTGAACTCGTTCTCCAGCAGGCAATGCCCAGCGGCAGGAACTCAGTCTCCAGACAGACATCTCATCCTCTTCCCGGTGAGGTCAGCCCAGACAGCAGAGAACGTGGAGGCAGAAAGGGAATATACTTCTGCTGATGCAACAGCACAATAACATAAAAATAGAATCAGAAATTCTATGAATAAGAAACTGCATTTGAGAGTTTGAGTTAAGCCACTTTTTCCAAGAAAGTACATTTATAATCAAAAGCTTTCAGTTAAAACTAAGAACTAAAAAAAAAAGTAACTACTGGAAAGGGTTACACTTGCACCACACTACTAGTTTTCAAGAACTCATTTTCTTTTGAAGTCCTTTCTAACTGACTAGAATAAGCCTCTTACAAATTTGTCTTCCATCCCCCATCAGAATACAGTAACACATTGTCCTATGGCACACCCAGTCAGCATCTCTCTTCCACAGAAAGCCTCTGGAGAAGCAATAACCAGCAGCAACAGACACCACTGACAGAAGAGACAGTGACATTAGAGTAGTATCTCACATAGGATTGTGGGTTTGTTTGTAACAGTTATTTTGTTCACAACTACCTTCCTTTTCCGATTAAATTACATTTGAACCCAAATCAAATAGCTTGCCCCACCCCCTACATAAAAGAACAAAGTTCTATCGACACTGGGTGTGGAACAAAATTTCTAACTTTAATGAAGCTTCACTGGCATCATCCCAAAGATAACTCCACAGGAGTCAAAATTAGATCTCAGATCATGCTATACATTTTCCTGATTGCGATTGCATGTGTTGCACAGCTTGGCATTTCCAGAACTAGAGACAGATAAAATATACAGCCATAAGAAAATCCAAAGGCCTTTCATTTGCTCCAGCTCTTTTTTAATTACAGCTGGTGACATCAGTTTTCCTTACAGAGTAAACACTGGCGAGATGAAGATAACTAGCCACAAATAGGATGTTCCGTGGCAGCCAAAGTCAGATTGACTTAAAAAAAATAATCCAGAGTATCTTCAACATCCCAGGAGACTCAACAGGAGTTCTTGGTAGGATTCACCTGGGAAAGTCATCTTCTCCGGCAATTCCTCAATATGGTGCCATTTTAGCCTAAACCAGCATAGTAATTTGTCATAGACATACACAGTATAGCTAGCTGGGACGCCTGAAGAAAAGCTGGGGAATATCAAGCAGAGGTTGCTGTTCAGTTCTGTCCTTTATGCAGCAAGTCACAGATCAATGCTACACGATGGAGTCACATAATGCAAGGACAATTGGAAAAAAAACCCCACCTATTTAGCATAAAATTCAGTGCTGGGGCAAAAGGAGGCAGAGACATCTCATTCTTGAAGAGGCATTTCCCATCTAAGCAATTTTGATACTTCAATTGATGGAGTCAGACTTAGCTTTAGGTGAGGAAAAGGGAGGATTATTTTGGCCCTACAGCAGTTAAGAATAGGCAAAGCTAAACTCTAAGTAAATGCTAAACTTGGGTACCGTTTGCTTTAGAAATAACTGTATGAATTCCATCCGTTTCAACCAGATAATTTTATTAGGCACATGAATACAAAAAAAAATTACAAATATATTAGTGTTTTCAATGTTGGGAGTATAGAAAGTTTATAAGTCACACACACATATTAGTAACTCTGTCTCCAAAATACTGCATAAAAATACTTGGATTACTACTATGAAACTGACCTAGCAGTCTCTTTCTCTCTTTGTCAGAGAGCTTTGAATCTTCATCTATAGCTTTCAATAGAGATAACAGCTCGTCTTTTGTGGTCTTCTCTGTATTGGAGCGATACTCTCTTTCATCGAGTTTTTGGCAGAAGGTATAGCCTAGAAGGAAACACAAGACACTCAGATAATTAACACCAATCAACCACCCTCAAGGTTCTACAGACCTAACCTCCTTTAGAGTCAAGTTAGTCATTGTTACCTCAACTCTTTTGCATCATCTCAGTCCCTTCTGTTTCTTATCTGGGTGCACAACAAAAAAAGTTCTGTTTAAACTGTTACCTGTTATCTTACTAGGATCTTGGCCTTTCTGCAAAGCCACCAGTTTATTGCTGACCATTTTATGCAGCGTCCCTGGGATCTTGAAGAGAAAGAGAAGGCAGTCAGACAGCTGCTCAGAAGGCAGCAATTCTGCATAAGTACACAAGGTAACAGAAACCTGGTCATTTTCTACCACTTACCTTTAACACATCTCTTTGGTGGTCCACAAGGAACAAGATCAGGAGGTCAGTTTTCCCTCTTGATAAGGTTTTATTGTTGATAATAGCTTTAGAGAATGTTCTTTTCACAACCATCCTGTTGTCACTCTAAAGAATAATGTGAAGCGATCACCATAAAAGAATTAATCTCCCACTTTAAGAGCATTGCCTTTGTTTNTGAAGCAACGTATAGCAGTTAAATACACACATTTACCTCCTTCTGCAGTTTGAGCTCAGAATTATGTGCTGCAACAGCCATGAAGTACAGTAGTCTTCTGAACTCCTCCCTGACTTGGCTGTCTAGAAGTTTCAAGTAGAGTTGAATAGCTTCTAAAGATTGCTCCATCTTCCCATTCACTGGAGAAAGATGAAGTTATCTATTGCCATATTTATTTAAATAAATGTTACAACAGAACACCTAAAGTAGCCACTGAAGAGACATCCACCTCTCTAATCAGGACTGGTCAAAACAATTCATTCTCACAAAAATTTCTTACGGGCTGAAGATGGCGGTTTGCACACAGTCTGAGAACAGCCCACACACAGGCTTTTAGCCTGATATTTCAGAAAACTCACTTTCAATTAAGTTCAATTACAGTTCAGCCATCTTGAATGGAATATGAAAACTGAAAAGGGGGAATGGTTCTGTTAAAAAGATGAATTGCCTCCTGTTGTAAAAATAGACATCTCCCAAGAAATGAGGAATGTGTCATAGATAAATGGGTTAGCTTGATGAATTCATTGCAAACCATTTTTNGGTTTGCACACAGTCTGAGAACAGCCCACACACAGGCTTTTAGCCTGATATTTCAGAAAACTCACTTTCAATTAAGTTCAATTACAGTTCAGCCATCTTGAATGGAATATGAAAACTGAAAAGGGGGAATGGTTCTGTTAAAAAGATGAATGGCATCCTGTTGTAAAAATAGACATCTCCCAAGAAATGAGGAATGTGTCATAGATAAATGGGTTAGCTTGATGAATTCATTGCAAACCATTTTTCAGGGCTCTGCTAAGTTTTAATTTTATTAGCCATACTATGCAGAATACCCATTTCAGA
>VZTM01030774.1:701-21354 GCA_013400555.1 Jacana jacana | reverse complement strand
GAGGGCGGGGCACGCGCGGCGGCGGCGGTTGAACGGCTGCCCGCGTGCCTGCCGCGAGGCGGGAGCACCACAGAGAGAGCGGCCGCGAAGATGGGGTCGCAGGGTGGGTTTAGCTGAGGTGAAATTCAGTCTCACTGCCCTTCCTCCTCCTCCAAGGGCCTGCAGTGGCAGATAGAGCAGCGAAAGCCCTTCCAGACACCCTGCCCCGGAGCTGCATCCAGGGTCCGTCCACCAACCAGGCACTGCCCGACCCGTGGCCAGACAGGCTGGCATGGTTTTATTTCTGTGAACACAATGACGGGTAAGATCCAGAAATGGCACAGTCCTTGGGTAGAAAATGCAGCAAGGAGTCTGTGTGTCTTTACCAGCATCAATTATGGTTCTGGCATGAGAGGGTACATCTGGGTAACAACACTGTCTGCCCAAACACCTGAGCTGTGAAATCCCCAATGCCTCCCACACCAAAACAAATGCCACCCTGCATTCCGAGCAACAGGAGATATATATAACCCTGTTGGCGAAGCACACAGTACAAACTTTTCCTCTTATATACCATGTAACTTCAGAAAAAATCAAACCCATCATCTCTATTTCTTTGAGTTAATCTGAGAATAGACTTGGTACGTGACTGTGGATAACAATTCAACTGTGTTCTTGCTTGTTACCAGGACATAGGGCTTTAACAACCACATATGGTTGAAATTCCCCTGTGATGTCTTATATGAGCTGTTTATTATAGCACTAGGCATGGTTTTATTGGAATGAAATAATAAATTCACTTTAGGGTAATAAAAGTTTTTACTGTCTGCAGGAAACAGCTGAGAGATCCAACACAATTTTTAAGTAAGAAATATTTTGATGATTCTTATTCAATGATAATGTATTAGGACAACATAAAATGGAAATTTTGGACTGATTTCAGTAGGATCAGACACAAAGGCAAGCTGATCTGTTACATGCATACTCAGAAATTAAAAACCCACATTAAAACCCCCCAAATTTGCAGATATTACAAGTGATACATAAATTTGAGTTCTCAGATTATTGAATTGCTGATGGTAGTTTTCCAAAACAAAATCCCCAGTGAAATTGTAGCCTGTTCCACAATGAGGTCCATTCAAGCAGGTGTAAAGGACAGGACGCCCACTATCTGCTGAAGCTCAAGTTACCCTTCTTTTGTCCATATTTGTCACTCTTAAAGGTAGGGCACTCCAAGTTCATTCATTGTATACAAATGAATAAACAATGGACTTCATTTTAGGCTGTGAAAAATCGGTACATCGGTACAGGGAACTAGAAACCACTAACTTATGGCACACAAACATTTCTCCATGTTTCACTGACAAAACAATAACATACTTAATAATGGAGTTCTAAGAGTGGAAGTTCTTGTTAAATTTTTTAGATAAAGAAGTCTTAAGTCTCTGGGCTTGAGGCCAGAGCAAAAGGAATCTATTCAAAACTGTAACAAAACACTAACCTTTGAAAATGAAAGCTCATGTTGTTCAGAAGTAAGAAGTGACAAACAGAGATGTCTTTCTTGGGGGCAGAGGGGAAGATGTTAAAAAAAGAAGTAGTTCTGAGTCACAGGTGCCTGTTTTGACAGTTGCCTTTAAGAACCTAATAAAAGGTATATAATGCATGGGTCAACGGA
The DNA here is from genome assembly GCA_013400555.1 of Jacana jacana. Classification (NCBI taxonomy): domain Eukaryota; kingdom Metazoa; phylum Chordata; class Aves; order Charadriiformes; family Jacanidae; genus Jacana; species Jacana jacana. Next base: position 19,700 of record VZTM01030774.1, on the reverse strand, counting down.
GATTTCCATGATACTTTTTTATTATTATTCCCTACTATTCCCTACTTTTGGAATAGTTTGATGGTAGACTTTTTTGATGCATCGCCAAAATAGGTTAACTGCAAACCAGTAACTGCGTGAGTTCATTTTCACTTTAAAAAATAATCGATTTCTGCATAGTTGTTGAAATACAGCGATGCAGCCAGTAATTCTGCAATGGTTCAACATAATCTTGAGAAACTTTAGAACTACCAACATTTTCAAAAAGAGGCATATCAATCAGTTAACGAGAACGTTAGACCTTACATCTGAGACCAATGTGTCAAAATACCGCTTGTGGGGAACAGAGCGAACCATGGCTAATGCACTGTGAGTTGCTGCTAATTAGATTTTTATTCTTGTATTTTAGTTCTAAGTGATAAGCAGTCTATGCTGGAGTTCTGCCTTTGCCTCCATGTTTCCCCACAGTGACCACAAGCACAACACACCAGTTTCTCCATGGGCGTGTGGGCAGCTACCGGCTGGTCAACCAGCTGCTGTCAAACACTAGCCAGTATTGAAGGACGTTGAAAAATGTTATGCAACTTTTAGTATTTCTTACAACAGCATTATTATAAAATTCATTCCTAAAGCACAGATGTACTTTCATGCAATTATTAGTATATACACACTTTATTTATTTATACTTCTATATAGTAATTTATAAAGACTGCAATCTTGTGTGGCCATTACAGTCATTCTTAGCCATTAATTCCTCAGACTGGTGGAAAGAGCTCAGGATGAGATTGCAAGACACCGGATTTGGCTTCACCTTCCACAGCATCTTCCCCAAATTAACCTCCATGAAGTTGGACACAGGATGCATAAGAGGATGCCAATTACAAGGACATAATTCACATCATTCAGCAACACACTTGGGACCAAGTGGCATTCCTTACACGCACATGGAACAGTGACCTTGCTCCAAAAGTAGTTCTACTGAAAAATACAGGACTGCAGAGACACAGATGTTACTGGAGGTAAATATCAAAAATCAAAACCCGGGCTGCAAGGTGTAGAGCTGCAAGGGAGACCATAAACAGCACCAAGGAAGGAAGTCTGATGATACAGAAAGCTTTACTGTTGGCTCCCTATCTAATAACATGGTGTGAAGTCAGGCAGGTTTTGTGATGCAGTTATGGTGACTAAAAGGTCTTTATAACAAATTATGCAGCTGAGTCTAATTTGTACCATTGTGTCAAATTCTTTGAAACGGTTACAAAGAACTTTCACAGTAAGGAACCACAAAAGAAAAAACCTATTTTGATTTATTTCTAGGTCATTTAGAAATGCTTCCACCAACTACAACAGGATACAGAGAATGGTTTGCATCTTGAAGAATTTACAAACTTTAATTTTCAAAAATTTCTGTGCGTCTCCGGTAAGAACTGTAGGGTTTAATTAGAAGCATGCAGCAGAAAGAGTGTTTAAATTCAACAACCCCAACTTCAAGCAAGTCTGCTGCTCAGGATATGATTCACTTGCTCATGTCAATTGTTTGCTTGAAGACAAAGATAATGGATAACGTGCACCATCACCCACATTCAGATCTCCTCTGATTATGGGGAGAGAGAAGGCAAAACGGAAACCTCTATCATCACAAAGTGGGAAACTCCTGAATACTTTTATGTAAAGTGCTGTCTAGCATTTTCCATAATGCATTTGGAAGCTGGACAGCCAACCAGTATTTGATGAGAGAGCACCTGTAGTTTCCAGGTATTCTTGGCACAAATGAAGGAGATGTAATTGAACACAAGACCTTACTAAGTAAAAAAATGACGGTGTGATGAAGCCTTTTAATATCATTACTGAAAAGACAAAAGTTGGGGGATGTGTTGCTTACAAAGATGAGGCATATTAATAGAAAATAAGAAGTGCTGCTCTTTTATTGATGGCAGATCAATGCTTGGTCAAGGGATTGGAAAACGTTAAGTGTTCCTTGAAAGAAACAAAGGAAAAGGGTGATTTCAATTTCTTGGGTTTTTTTAGAAAAAGATCAAACGAGCCCAAACCTTGAAAATAAACTGTTCTAAACCCAAGAAATGTTTAATGTTCCAATTATTCTTCACATTTTCAGTGCCAAAATAGGAAATAAAAATATTGATTTGTCACTGAAAATTTACTATGAAATAGTCATTCTTGCAGAATACTACCGGATTTCTTAACTTCAAAAGAATTTAGATCCCACTTTTCTGAAGGATTAACACTCTCCATTTCAAATGCTAATTTTTCATCTCATAAACCCATCAGACTATAGAAGGCTCTCTCTTTTATATCAAACTGTTTTTTTTTTTTTAAAGGTTTCAAATGCCTTCCCATAACAACCTATGCTTTAAAGATTAAGGGTATGTCAACACAGCTTAAACATATATCCATACAATTTTATTGCCGTACTTGCAAGGGTCTATTGAAGCCAATCTTCACGGCTGCTTCTGAAAAAGCACAGCAATTAATAATTACCATAAAAATTCAGAAAAATATTCCAGTTATTTAGAACACTTACTCTTTTGTTTTTTCCCCACTTAAATATCAACAATGTCTGTATTCATTGCAGCGCTGAAGTTGATGAAAGGAGAACATTTTAAACAGTAGCCCTTAAAATGTTGCTCCATTCCATTCACATATGACGAGACAAATTAAATGTTGATGTCCAGTTCACTGTCCCATACAGATACTCATGTAAGGGAGAAGCAACAGCTTCAGTTACAGAGATTACTATTTTGTAAGTGGCAGTTAAAACATCATTGAATCTCCTCCACTTCATTGCATGAAGTTACAAAGTCCACTATTGTTTAACATTGAAACTGTCCTATAAAACAGAAAACTTTCTCTTCCACCTTTATTAATCTCAAAGTTAAGAACAGCAGTTCATACAATATTGGATCGCAAACCTGGCTTTCTGATATGCCAGACGGATCTGAGGGAAGCTGAAAGGACTCCCTCTGCCTTAGTAATGTGTTCTGTTTGTACTGAAGAGCATGGGAGGTTTCCTCGGGGCTGACCTCCCTGGGCTGGAGAGGACACTCTCCCTCATGATGCAGAGCAGGTTATTCACAAATTCACTCTGCTTAGTCCCAACTTCCCATCTACATTCCAATTAAAAAAAGACAATGCAGTAGTGGGTTCTGTGGGACACAGTGACGCCATCCTGCAACATTTAGCCCGTACCAACGACATCCAGCCCAGCATGGAGAGGGTACTGCAGTGCACTCTTGCTTGGGCAAGACTACGATTTACTCCCCGAGTGCAAACTTCAGTATTTTCTACTGATGTGAAATCTGTAAGGATTCCACCCTCGCATTTTTGAAGAGACTGGAACAATAAACAAGTTCCCAGGACAGAAGCTTCTGGACGACTGACTGAATCGACAAAGGGTGCATTGTTCAGGAGCGCAATCCTTCCGTTCCTGGGCTGGAATACCAATCTGACTGCGGGACCAAGTTGAGCAGGGCAATGGCAGATGAAGGGCAGGAGGACACGTGCCAAGCCTGCACTGGTGCACACTGACCTCCGGTGGAACGTGCTGTGCTCTGAGTAGGAATCCACGCACAGGGGCTGCGAAGGGAGCAAGACGGAGCTAGAATTACTTGAGACAGCTTACTGTAAGGAAGTGTACAGGGGGCAAAGACTATCAGCAATGTCACCAAAAACACAGGGACGAGTCTTTGCTTCTCAGTCTTAATAAATACTATGGAATTTTGTCTTAAATGGATTTTTCAAGTTTTCTTCTTGTGGAAGTTTGCTGAGACTTTCAACAATTATTCTCTCATTAACCAGAGATTGATTACAGCAGGCCTAAACACGTGCGGGATGGCATGGTCGTAGCAACACTGTTTGGATAAAGACTCATCGCAGAACAGTACAGACTCATGGTCATCTACACACCCGAAACCTGTTCAACCAGAATGAGCAAGTACAATCAGACACAAATAATTGAAAGTTACCATCTACCCAGCTGGGAATTAGCATTTCTTAGGTGAGCTGCAGTAACTGAATGTGAACTCCTGTTCCTGTTGTGTATTGCAACACAAAACCAGCTATAGGGAAGTTCACAAGGAATTAGGGGAGCAGCTCTCACCGGTTTATACAATTGTGGAGAGCCTGTGCAGCTCCAGCTGAAGCATGGCGAGGTGTTAATTTACACTGATCTATCAGAGAGCTTCATGTCTCTGCTCCCAAAGCAAGCAGCCACTACTGGCACCAGCTTAATGAGACAGGAGCTGACACATAAAAGAGAAAAAAGTGGGAACTCTAAATGGATTTGCTAAGCATAACTGAATCCCTGATTTTGACCACTTGTTTTGACTTTGTTAGAAAACAGCTATGTACCTGTTGTGTTTACACTGAGTATAAGGATTGTGTTCTAGATCAGAGAATCAGGCTTATTGTTTACGGATACTACAAGCAGGGATCTGTAATTCACTGTACAACACGCTGGGGCCACCAAACTCAATTATGCCATGTTTTGCCAAGCCCACAGTTTAGGATGGGAAAATGGCCCTGGAAGCACCCTGCAGAGAGCCTTGCTACCCCAATGAAAACTGAAAGAGAACTTGCAAAGTTCACATCCAAAAGAAAATAACAATGCCTGCCCAGGCACTTCTTGCTACCTTTTTCTTTTTTTTTTTTTTACCAGCTGGTTCCAGAATTGCGACACTTCAATTCCCTCAGAACACACAAGCTTTCTCTTCTATGACTTTAGTGCAAAGTCCATTGGTTGTGGTCAAACTACCCCTCTGGCTGTTTAAGCAAAGTTGCTGGACCTTGCCATGAAGCAAATAAGCATTCACTTACTCTTTCCTGTCACCAAAGCTGTAGGGATATTAATTTCTATGTGCTGACCAACCACAAGAATCTGGGAGGTTTCAGAAACCACCAAAGCTGCTTTACTTACAGCACAGATCTAAGACCTTATTCTCTTAGAGCTCTGGACAAGTTACCAATTTGACTTAATCACATGATAAATCACATGATAAAACAATGATGCTTCAGCTTTTATTCAGTATCACACCGATTACCTTCTGTTTCTGCAGAAAAAAAGATGTGATAAACAGTACACAGACTAATCCCACTAGCGGCCAGCACAGGAAGGAGAGGATGATGCCAATCGATGTCACTTTATGTAAAACGTCTTGCTGTCACGAGCCCTGGAAGTCTCAGAAGGCTACCACATGTAATACCAACGACATTTAGGATCCAGTAATACATGGAGAATAAAGAGAGACTTAATTTAATCATAACTTGAACAAAAAAACACTTAGAAAAAAACAGTAACTGGAGCCAAGAGTGGCTGCTGCCATCTCTAACTTTTACCACACGCACAGCATCAGATACGTAATTAAAATGCTCTTGTGTATAAACATCCCAGTATGTCTAAGAAAATACTCTGATTTTGAAACTGTTACACAAACTATATGATTAATAGTTAACTGCTTCCACGAGGACTCAGTTATGGTATTTTAAAGTGACTATATTAACTGTATGCGGGATGGAAATGTTGCAGTTGAGCTTACTGCCAGCATTTCACACATTTTCATATTACTCCTGTTCTCGCCAACATGCACTTACTTGAGTGCCCCCCTTCTCGTGGCTGTGTCCGTCTATGGTTACCATACATCAAGGGAGAAGACCTGACTGGACTGATTACATTAGCAAATTATTACCAGGACCATTCTCTTAGCTGTGTCAAAGTCCCAATTTGCACAGGGCTGTACCTTTTTTTTTATGTGGAATGATCATAATCCAACCACTCTGTAGAGAGAGAAATCCATTCATACTATGACACAGTTTAAACATAAGAGGTTTTTTTAACCCTTAGGACATCTGAAGAAAGGTAAGTGCCAAACTTCTAATGAAATACCTGCATTTGCAAAGATAAAATTACAGTTCTTGTCTCAAGTGACTGCCATACAAATACTTCTTGAAAGGGCTAGTGCTCTCCTCGCACTTGTTGGAGCACTGACAATATAAGAGAACCTGAGTAGGAACCACAGTCCATTCATAATACACAGGCTCAAAGATGGGTTAGAGGGGGAGGCACTGAAAAACCACGGCTTGTCTGCAGAGCTGTACTGGCTTCCCAAATGAAAGCAAGCCCTTTTTTACAGCAAAACAAAAGGAAGAATTAGGATTAGACGGAACGAAACTTGTAAAGTCACTGTGTGTGGCAAAACGCTAACAGCCCTCTGGGGAGATCCCCTGCCAAGAGTGTCCACCTGCCACCTGATCCCATCATTGCTTGTCAGTTTAGCAAATACCCTGCAGAATGCCAAACTGAAGCTGTTCCCTAACTGGGACCACTCCCGGCTCCTACACCCTCTGCTCCCCTAGCCTCGCCTCACCCTTTCCTAAATCCTCCCTCAGCTGACTCACGGTTCTTCCAATTTCCCACCACTCTTCTCCCTCAGATTCTCCTATATGAACTGTCACATGCATAGGAGCCCTCCCACCTTAAAGGAAAGGCCTCAACTGCTCCTCCAGTCCTGTCGTGGGCACTGCTGTTATTGCTACTTCCCTCTACCCTTTCTGCATCAAGTAGCTAAAAAACCCCAAAACAAAACCCGACCAAAACTAAACACACACAGGCACACAAGAAGTCACCCCGTTGAACTTGTAAAAGCAGAGATCTAAGGCATACCCAGAGAAAAGGACAAACATTTGCAGGGCTGTACTCTGTTCGCCATTTTCTCTGACTCACCTTTCATTTTCCTTCTTTACAAATACCTTGTTCTCTGTATTTATTGCTGGGTTCTTATAAGAGATCACATTAAAAGCATTTTAAGATGGCTTTCTGTTCTTTAGCTTCTGGAAACCAAACAGATCTGTTAGGTTTTCTATAGGAGAGGCAAATGCCTGATGCAGAACAAGTTATTTATATTGCCTAAGATACTTACCAACAAAGTGCTGACAGAAGGAGCTGCTGTTCTCCTTTAAAAAGCTGCGTACATCCACCTTCTTGCCTTGTTTTTTTTTTTCCTTAGTCTTTAAAAACAGACTACCTTCATAAATTGCAACCTGCCCCTGGAACAAACTATGAGAAGCTTCAGCCTCCACGCTACAAAGGGACAGTCTCTGCCTACCCACCTCCCAAAGTTGTTTTTGGAGAAAACAGCAGCCAGCTCCGTGGGCAAATGTCTCCCTTTATCCTGCTCTCAGTTTGGGAAGCAGCTCTTATACACAGGACCATTAAAAAAAAGAAAGAAAAAATCCAACTCTTCAGATTCTCTTTTTTCCGACAAGCGACTTGCAGGTGGCCTAATGTGTCTGACAGCCAACATCCACATGGTGGGACTTCAGCCCTGCGTTTGTGGCACAAATATGTGTAAGAATATCTAACGTAATCCATTACAACTGGGAGGTGTAAGACTCAAAGCCTTTACAGCACCATCTCTCCCCACAGGTACATGGAGATGACGTTCTGCTTTAGCAATGAGAACGAAAGAAAACAGCACAGCTAACAAGCACCCGAACCACAGCAGCAGTCTCTCTTACTGCACTTGTCTGGCTTCTCACTTCTCACAGCAAGATCAGACGAGGCAGATCGATTGGGGAAATGAATTCAGAACATTTAGAATCTGTAAACGTAAAAAAGCCCAGATGAATCAGGCACGCACAATCCATGTAACACGCTGAAAGTGACCCCCCTAGAGCCGTGTTTCTTCACACTGAGATCAGAAAATGTAGTTTAAATTGCCTATTTTTTTTCCAACAATCTAACTTTTCAAGAGTTAATATTTTAATAATAAATGACTAAGCATTATAAAGTTTTTGTTTAAAAAGTGTTTTCACTTTAATGGGTTTAGTTAATAACATCATGAATGGTACAAAACCGTCCTTTTCACATTTCCATACATTGTATTTACGGACCACCTGAAAATCTGGACTAAGAATGCATAAAGTGTCTCTTAATTAGCCCTAGCTTCATTTTCGCCGTCTGTAGAGGAGATACTCAGGAAAACATGCATTTGTTACCAATGACATGTTAATGTTAGCTTAAACAGTAAGGTATGGCAGAGCGCGCATTGCGCGATGCACAGGTATGTAATATGGTATGGGAGACCAAACGCCACGTGTTGGCAACAGAACAAGACATTGTTGATGACACACTGACATTTTGTGACCATAGTTTTAGCTTTTCTGTTTTAAATAGTAGTAAATATTTAAATAATATTTAAAATATATTTCCCTATGGAAAGCATTTACTTGGAAGACAGTCTGTAAGATTTTGTCTTTTTTTTTTTTCTTTTAAAAAGTAGCATATCATTTTGACAATATATGAATACAATACGCATCAGAGAACTTCAAAGAGCCTAAAGTCCTTAGCCATTTGCAGAAACACTTTTTCAATCCAAATTTCTGACTTTTTGCTAGCAAAACTTTGGAAGTAGCATCTCAAAGAAAACCTGCCTTTAAGAGAAATATGGTATTTCAATAAAAACAAACCCAATGTAAATGGGGACACCACACTAGAGGAAAAAAATAGTGGAATAAAACCCCATCATGCAATTGTTTTAAGTTCTGGTTTACTAATTCATAGTCTAAGGAGGGCTTTGCTCCTTCCTACTGCATCTTCTTTTGCAGCCAAATGAGCGCTCAATTTCCACGGTCAGATGTTAAGGGATGAAGACCTCATTGTTCCATCAAGGGGAAAAAAAACCAACCCAACAACAAAAAGATTGAGGTGTGGGTGCAGAATTAATTATCTAAAATTCAACTAAACAAAGTGTTTGTGCAAAAAAAGTAATTTGTACATTGACTTTTTTCTAAGTTTGCTTCAGTATAAAAACCCTTCAATCCCACTAACAAAGCTTTGTTTTAATTTATGCTCCTTCAACACACTTGAGAGTTCCATGATTTACTTATTCTAATTTGCTAATTTAATAATCCAGCCACCATTTTTGCAGCCCAAACCAAAGATGGAAGCTCCATTACATTAATCTTTAATAGTCTGGGGCGGCTGTTTTTATTCAGGCCAGGTTTTTCCTGTCTTCTACAGGCACAGTGCTTGTTTAACTGGCCGTGGCAATAAACCAGCCAAAAATAAGGCGGGTCACCTTCTGTGGCAGTGCAGAGCATCCTGGCCAGCTGTTTGTTGTTCCAGGTTTTGTTAAGTAGTTGTTGCTAAAATTACCTTATTTGTAAATAGGGACGAGCTACTCCAAAAGCCTCTCATTTCTTTTCCTAACTTCTAAGGACTTGGATTAACCCAAGTAGCTTCCCAAAGCTCCTTCTAGACTCAAAAATCTAGAGTAAGTGTACAGTAGCAGTACACAAATCATTTAGAAAGCACAGAGACCTCTCTCAATTAGTTGCTACATGGTCATATGAGGAAGGTACACGAGACACACAGTCTGACAAGTTCTTTACTACACCATCAAGGAGCCAACTTTATTGTTCCTTCAGTCTGCATCCTAATCATCTTTAAAAGTACAGATTAGGAATTCCCAAACTGCGCTGTGCACATCACCATGAAATGCGACAACAGAACCCTGCCTGGGCACGCAAACAACCCTCCTGAATCTACAACACGCTGCCAACCACCCCCACCCATAAGGGAATACACTAAGCAGATTTGGGACCCCCCCTCTATCAATAGAGAATACACCAGGCACATTTCTACTGCATCTCCAGTTGTGCTTATTTACATTAAAGTAACCTCAGCTGACTGCTGCCAACGCTGGTGACTTTGTTCGGTTTCATCACACAAACTTCAGCTCCTGCCGCATTCAACACAGTACGACTGAAACAAGAGCAGCTCTCCAACCCTGTGCCTCCCCTTCCTTTCACTCTGAAAATTCATTAGTTTGATGATTGCTCCAAAATCTGCACATTCTTCCTGAACCAGAACCCATCTTGCTCTCCATGATTATAGCAGACACAGCAGTGGCGCAACGCGTCTATTGACATGATCGTGACCTCCCTTTTTAAAGCAACACCGCTCTGAAGAGGCACGGGCAGGCGCCCCTTTCTCTTCACTGTAGTCTGCCCACAAATCACAAAGGACAATTATTGCTTTTAAAAGATGAAAAGCTTTGGAAATATGGTAAACATCCTACAAGGTTCTAACACTAATCAGCTAAAATTCTGTACATACTTTAATATTCGAGCAACTATTTGATTAGTCAAGATCAAATCGTTTCGTTTTCACACCTATTCATTAAACTCTTTATAGTTCTACAGTCTAATGAATATTTAACAACTAAATAGGATCAAAACAGGTAATGGAAAAAAAGGTCAGATGGCAATGAACATTATTTCATTTGGCCAATGAATAGTGAACCCTGCTTTCTTGGCTGAAATTAAGGCACTAAGTGGCAGTGAAAGGATAAAGGAATGAAGTTTTTTTCTGCATCATCTGAAGAAAGACCAACATGACTATCTTTTAGGACGCCAGTAGAGTACACATCCATTCTGAATGACTCGGTAAGGCATTCTGTTGGCAAATTTAAGGAAAATGTTCTCCTGATTAGAGCCCATTACATTCATTGTCTGAGTGTGACTAGTGGCACTACTAACTTAAACTGGAGGGGAACAAAGCTACAAAGATGTCTGAAGACTTGAAAGGCACCAAAAAGAGAACAGCTCTGCAACTGCCAGTTCTACAAACAATTATGTAAGCTGTGTTTAACACTGCATATAGTCTATTCAATCATCAATCTTTGTTGGCAGAGATAAAGTGTAGTAGCTCTTCATTTAAACTCTCAGTTAATCAAGTGCTAGTTTAGTAACAAATTTATTTTCACGTCTCAGAAAATAATTGCAGTGTCTAACACAACTACACTTAAAGCAAAACTAGTCTAGTATGCGTTATTCTGGTTAACACTGAAGCAAACCTGTATAAACAAAAGGGTTACCTCAAGATACATAGTTTACAATATGAAATCAACATATAAATGAATGGCATTTACTGAAAACAATGGAGAGTGTATTACAAAGATACATGAAACAATTTTAACCACAATATTTTCTCTGTGAAAAATACAACTATTAGTGAGATAAAATGTACAATTGAATTTTTTTTTTCCAAAAGAAAAAAAAAACTACACAGTATAAAGGAAAATATTTTTTTTTCTTCAAAACAGGGAAAATAGTTAAGGTCATTGTCTTTCATTACAATATAATTTGACACAAAAAGCAGTCATAGGATTGCACCAACTCCACGTTCAGTTTCCTGAACATGACAATAGTAAAAGGAGTCCATAAAGCATAATGACATTTCTGGGGTTTAGGGTGGCAACATGCGTATGTAGAAGCTGATGTCACTCCGGCTCTGTTCAGAAAATGTACAAACTCTAAATTTGGTGGCCAGACATGTAAAAATTAGTTCACCCCAACGCTGACTTTTCTGTTGCTCAGTCAGGGATGGAAAAATCTGTAGTATTATTTTAAGTGTTGCTCTCTTTTTAGCAAGAAAGAAAAAAGTATATGTAGTGCATGCTTTATCACTTGTCAAAAACATTTCTGAAAATAAAGCTAAGTTATCCAATAGTTTACAAAATAGAAAATAATTCTTCAGGTTAAAAATGTGGTTAGGTTGACATTTAGTTCCATCTCCAAAGGACTGATTTCCTTGGCAGCATCACTTTTCCTTAGCAAGAGCCAAGGCACAAAGTTCCATAAAGAGAAATAAAAATGGCTACGAATAAGAACGCAGTCTGGCATCATAAAAGAAATCAGAGCCTCTCTCTGAGCCTTCTGTTCCATCACTTTAGTGCCGTAGAAAAACGAGAGATTTGGGATACATTTCTGTTATGAGCATTTCTGCTGAACACGATTCAAAAGTTCACCAAACTTTTCAAAAAGATCTTCCACCCATTTTATATTTTTCATGCAGAGCTGCACAATCTCCTCCTGTCCTAGATCGGCACTCTTCTTCTGAACAGAAGAAATCTATTTAAAAACAGAGACGGGGGGAAGGAAGAGAAAGATGCAGACACACACACAGGTTAGGCTGGCAGCACTTCAGAATTTTCGTTCCTATAATATTCTACAGTTCAGACAGACCCTGCTTGGGAAGAAAAACTTCTCGTTTTAAGAACGCGGAAAAACGCCCCGCCCCAAATCCATCTCTTGGGAACCGAGACAGAGCTCAACTGTCATATTTCTTCTACCTGGAATATTTCCACCAAGGATTTGCAGAAAAAAAATAAAGGAGTGTGCACTCTAAGGCAAAAGGTAGCTCCTAGCTTTGAGGAGTTACACACACTGATAAAACTCCTTTAGTTTATTTCAGAACGCTGAGGAACGTTTGCGTATCCTGAGGGAGACTGATTTCACACAGATCTTGTAAGCCTCCTATCCCAATGTTCTGGGCAGCAGGGCCCATCAGGGGCAACAGAGGTGCTCAGCCTATGCTTCTGTTTGCCACAGAGAGTTAATTAAAAAAGGAGGCCACAATCCGTACTCATTTACCAAGAAGAGAACAGTCCCCAGTTGCACTCAATTTCATCAGTAAATTTTCTCCAGGAATGTTATAGTATCTCAAAGAGAATAACGCTTACCTCTTCTTTACATGTTAGGTATATGTGGTACTTGTAATGATGGAGTGAGTGATACAAAGAATACAAATGTATTTTTTCTGGATCTACTGTAAACTCCTGCAGAAAGAACAGTTATGTTAGGTAAAGTCATGGAATTTTCCAAGACAAAGATATGATAGGCATTTTATTCCAGAACCGTATTTTTTCCCCCCAACAATTCAGAAGTGGAATACTTCATTCAAATAATTGCTTTGATGTATTTTAGGGCACTATAATTTACATGACATCATCATTTTCTCCTACCTTCCCTACTGGGTTATTTTATCACAACCAGGTTTGAGAGTGCTTTCAATCCTCCTGAATGCACTGAGAGTCTAAAACAGGCAGAGACTTCTCAAAAACCAGATCCACCAGATCAATGGGTACCAGTGTGAGCAAGCAGAGTCTGTGCTTCAGAAGAGCTGATCTATACTTATGATCTAACACTTCTGTTGCTTTTGCAAAACCGTGAGCGGGGTTTATATTTACAGGCCATCTGTCTGGGCAGTATTTGGTGCTGGGCAGCAGGCTGATGTGAGCCAGTAACCAGCAAAACCTAGCTAGAATGTGGAAATCACTAGGAACACTGTGGAAATCAACTCTGTGTACATCTCAACCTTTGCAAACTTACTTTTTAAAGATTGATTATTTTTTATTTAAGTTTAACATACACAGCTTCATTCTGTCATTGGAAATGAGCAATGCAGAACCAATTTTTTCAAAATGTGGTATCTAATCTCAGTTTTAACAGTGCTAACACTAACTTTTAATTTTTGATCTAGAAGCCGTTGTGTCATTCACCTCAGATTTCGCAGCAAGTTTAAGAAACTGTTACAATTACAGGCTAGAGAGTGATTTAACCACAACTGAAACGTAAAAGGCAAAGTGTGGCTGGTTCTGGAGCAGCGCAGGAGGCTGACAGCGAGGCAGAGAAGCAGAGGGGGCTGCCTGAAGCAGGGCTCTGCTGGCTGCTTCCGCTGGGTGAGCAGCACGGCCACAGCCAGGCTCACCGCTCCCTCCCACCCGCCTGCAGGAGGGAAGCAGCATGCTGCCACTTCATCCTCCTGCAGGCTCCAGTAGATGCTAGAGAAGACTTAGAGCATTTGGATCTAAACATAGAATTTAAACAGAGAAATAACTATTATATTTTGTCTCTCTACTGGACTATAACTCTGTTTCACAGATGAGTTAAAATAATGATTTAATACACTGCTTTAAATGTTGTTTCTCGTTACAGAAAAAACACCTCACTCAAAGATTTTACATTTTGAAAAATGTACCAAAAAGCCCAATACATGAAGCAGTACTGTATATAAACATGGTTATCATACAGGAAATCAGAAGGTGGCAGCAATAAATCCTCTGAACACTCACCTGTGCTAATTTAGTGGTTGATTTAGAAGCCCTCAGTGTTTTCTTGTTGTAAGCTTTACCATTCATTTTGATCTTAGACACAGATGTTCCTCCACTTTTTGTCTTAGAATCCCGAGTGATCACTGTCAGTTCAGGAAAGTTTTCCAGAGCATTCTTTAAACAGAGCATATAAAGAGAAGGGATTATGAAAAATTCAAGAATGGTCAGCTACCCAGACCGCTGATAAACTGGCTGTTTTTCTTTGAAAGGTTAGAGTGCAGCCTATTATAAAAGAATTTATTCTACCACAAAGACCTGAGAGGTCTTTATCAGATCAAGCAACCACATACAGTTTGAAAAGCATGACCACCAGTTCTTGCCTGCTATATTTTTTCACGAGGAGTAGATTCCTTTATTGTATCTCAGACTATCATCTTTGATTCTCTTATTAGGAAAAGCAAAAAACAGCTCCACTAGGCGATTTTTGCCTTTTAAAATGCTCCTAACCTCCATTTCTACCCAAGGATCTTTAAGGTCAAGTTACTCGGAGTCGACTAAGTACTTAACACCTAGTCAGGCACAGGAAGAGAGACTGGATGCCTAAATACCTTCACAAGCTTTGTCCCAGCTTTTGCAAAATACAAATTAATTCCATCTTATAATACCTATAAGGTAGAAAAGCTTATGCACAGTGATATGGTTCAAAAAACCACAAGTTTTTGAGACATTAACTCATAGGAGCGAACAGCATTTCTATCAGTTCAGTTCAGCGTTATTTGCGTGAGAAAACGAATACAACCTGGTTGTACAAGTACAGCGTTATGGTATCAGCTGCTCTGAAATACTTCTCTTGTGCTAATGAGCTGAGTCTGACAAAAAAGAAATTCCTTTGAGTTAAATGCACATGTATTTCTTTGCATTATACTCCAGTATGAGGGGGGGAAATAAAAAAATCAGGCATACAAGGTGTAAGGGGCATTGCACCTTAAGGACCTTATTAGGACTATTGGGTTAAAATGTGAAGTTGACTAAATTTTTATATTTTCTTTTAACAAGAAATACTAGAATTCAACAAACTCCCCTGCTCATAATTTCTTAGTGCTTGATCTACATCAGCTATTTTTTCCTTTATTAAAAAAACGCCTCTCAGTAAAAAGTTATAAAATGTTCTGCCCAGAAAGTTGCAGAGCGACAGCAGTAACCTCGGCTAGCTAACCTGTCCCTATACAATATTCACTGCAATGCTTTCAAACTGGAACAAGTTCAGCAGCTTTAAATTATTTACTATTTCTATCCACTGCAACAGCCTTCTTGAAGGTTGACTTTGAGTGTCCAGGGGCTTTGGCAACCTCTGCCTTCCTCTGGAGTATTTTTTAACCACAACAGTTTACATGGCCGGATCACTGACCTAAACCAGACAAATCTGAATCGGAATGAAGACGAAAAATACTAGCAAGTTCTGCATCTTTGAGAGCACAAAACAGTGTTTTGTTTATCAAAAACTATAACCCAAAGGACACGCTAATTTTAGAACTATAAAAACTATTCCAGGCAAAACTACTGAACTCCGACTTGGTGCTAACTTCCACATCTCATTTCGTCTTTAAAACAGTGCTAGAATAGACCAGATTAAGTGCATACAGTGAAAAAAAACCTACCTTAAATTCATTGATACTTATCAGTGCTGAACTGTAAAAATATTCAAAACGACTGATACTCAGGGAAGCTAATGATATTTTTCACTTAATGCTTGCTTCAGTGCCCCATTCAGCTCTAATATCTGAACTAATAATTTCATCAAAGCTGGAACAGCAGCAGACTCCCCTGTATATTAATGTGAATCTTAAGGAGCATCAAACATATTTTCCTAACAAACACAAACACTTATGATGGCAAACAGCTGTCTCATTTTTATCTGAAATTCTGACCCAAGTATAACACAAATCGATACCTTCATAGCAGAAGGCAAAGATAAAAGGCATTTTATCTCAGTTTACATCACAAAGAGATCCCTTCCTTATGTCTGTAGCTCCATGAATTTCTTACAGATCATACTACGAAATACAGGCTTAAGTTAGCTTTAGGGATAGGATACACAATCTGCTTCTAAGTGAACACACAGCAAAGCTATTCTATTGGTTACCAACTTCAGCAGATAAACAGATGTAATTACATGTTAGCATTACACAAAATTATATCAGTTCCCTTAAATTAGGGAAAAATCAAAATAAGCTACCTCCCACATTGTGTGTAACCAGAACTCTACACATCCCTATCCTACCTTAGCGTGGCCTATCTCCTCTGCAAAACTCTTACTGCAGAAGAACACCAGAAACGGAGGGTTAATGTATGCTACCTCTCTGGGGCTCTGTGGACAGCCTGCATGCACACAGCCCTCCCCAGGCCTTCCTATTGCAAGGAGGAAGCTACAAGAAATTCCATTCAAGTGGGTCCAAATTGTATGGCTGCTGGGAAAACAGTGTAACCAACTGTCCAAGAATCACGTGGATTAGAGCTTCACTGGTCAAAGGTATTCTCATCCCGGAAACAAGGTCACTTGTGTCTCACAAGACTCACCGGGAACGTGCCGTGGGCAAAAAAGGATCTTTGAAAGATTTCATGATGAAAAAGCCCAACTGTTGAGTCTGCCATTACCTCCCTCCTCACCTAGCTCTCAGAAATGAGCGCAGAGCAGTGCAGAGAACTAACTCTCCAAGTATCTCTGTACTGTGGATGTAACGGGACAGGAGAAAGAGCAAATTTGATCTGACAGAGCTTATAGACAGGTCTGCTTTACTGTTGTTTGTCTCAATACAGTTACAGGATGAAATCAGTCTGATTATGGCGATTGACAGCTAAGGGTGAAAATAACCTGGTTTTAAACTACTCTGATCACGGTCTCTACTTCAAAGAAGGCCAGACACCTGCTTCACAGCATAGCCTCTTCATGTAAAAGTTTATTAAGGCTTTTAGGCAATACAATCACTTAAGCTCTAGAATGACAGCAATCAGGTTTTCTTCTTAAAAGCTTAAAAGAAAAAATGCTTGAAAATGAACCAGAAAGCATGAGGAGTAAAACTGGAACTTTACCTTTGCAGTATAAACTCCTCCATCACAAAATGTTCTCCAAATGCCACATACAAGCATTGAATTTATAGCATCTCTTTCAAATCCACATTCACTTCTGTTACAAATTTGCCTTCTGGGTTTTAAGAAGCTGTGCCTGCACGGTACGCATCAAATGACTTATTTATAATATTACTTTAAAAATCCTAGAAATGAGAAGAGAATACCTTGAAAGTATGATCCAAGCGTAACTTGGAAAGCAGCCTTTTCCTATTGTCATTCAGCATGCCATCGATCTTTCTCATGTGAGGCAGAAGGAGCTCATCTAAAAAGACAGAGGAAAAAGAACGCAGCAGTTTATTATTACGGGACACACAGTACCGAGATACCTATTCAATCTGCACTTCTGCCCATTAACATAAACTGTGCAAGTAAAAAAGAATGCAGTTTGCACATAAACTTCAAACCTGGGAGAAAAGAAAAAATAATCTATTTTTTTGGATCAGGCTGCTAAACTGGTCTATATAGTACACAGCTTAATTGCTGGTTGCAATCCTAAGCCCTCTCCCAATTCTCTTTGTTGAAAAAAAATAATTAAAAAATGACAGAGTGCTATAGAGCATAAATCATAGAGACAATTTCCAACCACTTCCTACATAATCCTCTTCTGTGCAACACAACTGGCAGTTTTATGAAGACAAGTGTTTTTGACATTTGCTGTTCCGTATTATGAGAGATGTGACCCTGTTGGCATTTATAACAAAATAAATTGAGGGAAATGCTCACCGATAGAAGTTATCTGCTAAACCACTGTAAATTGCCCAATATACATTTGAACATAGGCGTGTGGCCATGAACAAAGATTTACAGCTCAGTATGGAGACTTATGTATAAAGTCAATTTCTTTGCTTTTAGTGATAGCACTGAAAAAACACATGGTTATGAAACCTTGAGGTAAGTGTGCCTGCATGGGCAAACCAGGAAAGCAGAGCCTAGAAAATAGTTTTGTTAGTACAAGCAGAGAATTTAATATAGAACAACAGCCTGCAACTAAATAACACATGAAATGATTGCTTTTGGGGGACCCTTGTCTTTATACCTGAGTGTTTCACTAACGCTACAGCAAATAAGTCCAGGCATTTTCTTCTAAAAGAAAAAATGGAATACAATTGTCTTTGGTCAAGATTTCAAGATTTCAGAGTTTGAAATGCAGAATTTTTACTACTGGTAAGAATCAGAACTACATATAAATGTAATTCTCCATAAGAAAGTAAACACTCTCAAACCACTGTAATTTGAAATAAATGTTTGCTAAGATTTTAGGAGACAGGAACAGCAGGAACAAAAAGCTCGCTTTGACATTCACAGCAGTAACAAAGCAGACAAAGATCATTCAGAGATACTGCAAATCTACATATAAATACAAATATATCCACACACACATAGTTTGAGGGAAGTGCTCCTCAGATGGGGGTATGTAGCTAAAAGGTTTTTTGTGGTTTTTTTTTTTAAAAATACATTTGCTTTACTGATTAATAACCTGAAAATCTAATAAAAACACACAAATGTTAAACATACTGTACCATTGCTCTTTTCCAAGGCTTGCATTGTGTCTGGATCCAAGGCAATACTAACAAGCAACTCCATGTAGCTCTTAAAAGTCTCTTTCATAGCTCTTGTATTCAAAAAGCGAGTAACAAGGGGAGCTGGAGGTACAAACTCTGAAAATCAATCAGAATACAGTGATTTTTTTTCTCCCCCCTCAATAACCTGCAAATATTTGTGTTTTTCAAAACTAAAGGCTGTCTCTCTTAAAACACAAGTGACCTCTACTGGTATCCCAAGAGATTAAAAACTTACTATCAGAAATAATACTCAAACGACTTTATATTCCAAGATCAGGTACAAACGGTACAATTTTTGGTAGAAACACTTACAGCTACTTGTAACTATCAGCATACAGATTACTGTATTTTAGGGATTTTAAACATTTTTCTATCATTGTACATGAAAGTCTAGAGGAAAGGCATAATGAATAACTTCA
>VZTM01030771.1:307-15804 GCA_013400555.1 Jacana jacana | reverse complement strand
AAATCTTTCCTCAACATTTTTGCTAGTATTCTGTAAGGGCAATAGCAGAGGTTACTTCTCTGTGTAATTCATGAAGCACATGGACCTGCCCCAGAAAATACAGGGAAACATAAGGCAATTGGCTGAAAGCAGCTGATATAGATTTCTGAGAGCAACTGCAACTGGATTCTGCTCCAAGAAATGTATGCACTTGCCACAAAATACCCTAGAAAAATTCACTCATTTATGCCAAACTATCAGACAATTTTACAGTCAATCACTTTAAACCTCCCTGATGATCTGCACGTCACAACTTTGGGAACACTTTTCCACTCTCTTCTGTAAACTCTATTTCAAATTTTAACTTGTGAGATGCTGGTAGTGTTCCAGTTCCTGTGCGTGCAACTTACAAAATAAGGCGATCTGGCATGGATCATGATTTCTACGTAGTGTCAGGTCAGACATGAAAGACCAGAGAGCAAGTGTTTTAGGACCAATAGGCCTGTAGAATCTCACAGGTTCATTACTTTCTCTGAATCTGAGTTCAAAGTCAGCCATTCAAAGAATGCCTTTCATTTCTGTAATGACAGAATTCACTTGCTTTTTAGAAGAGATAGGTGTCATGCATGTAACCTCTCATTGCAAACATTTGAAGGGATATCAGTTGAGTACCTTTTCCAGTCTTGTTAATACTTACTGGTCTGTTGTTTTGCTCTCTTTTATATGCAAGCATGAATAAATGAACTAGAGGAGATCATACAGTCAGTACTGCTATGAAACATTGTCATTTTCTTCCTAATCCACACTTAATACACGAGTTAACTGTAGACAAAAAATGAAATGTAAAGGATAGCCTTATTATGAGAAAAATGGCAAGCAAGCAGTTTTGCAGTTTACTTTTTGATAGAATTAAGCACAGAGGGGTTTAGGAGCTCTGGTTTACTTACACAGTCTTTTGTATCAGTGTTGTCTTCAACTTTCATTTCCCATTTGCATCGTGGGTGACTGTGGTGCCTGTGTCGGGGTTTGATGCAATGTAGGGCAATTCACAAACCGCAGTGACTTGATCTTCCAGGGTTTATTTTGTCAGGTCTGTGAGGACATTTTCTCATCGGGCTAGCATGCTCTCTCTAAATAGTCCAAAGTATTGCCTCAGAATTGGCCTGTCTGCATTTTGGAAGTCTTGATGCACACAAAAAAATTACCACAGGCTTATATTTTCACAACATTGCAGTTTTTCTTAGCAGAGACGATGGTGTGATGTATGATGAATTAGAAGCCGCACATTTGGTGCTAGCTTCAGTGTTTCTGAAACTATTTTTGTACCCCTGGCCAAATGGATGTTAATACAGTCTGTATCCGTGTTACCCACCCATGCCCATGTGCTCTCTGGTTCTTTTGAGAAGATGAGGGTCATAGTAGCTGCTACCCACAAAGAGACAGCACTTGCTTTAGCATCATTTTGAACTATGTTGTTCCTTGCTTTAAACTTGTTGACATCAGGTGCGGTAGGTACCTGGGGAGTGACCCAGGACCAAACCAAGTCATTGTAAGTGGTTGTTGCACTTTCATCTAATCTGCTGGTAATTTGTGTTTTGAGTGGAACTGGCCCTTCCCTTCCCAGTATTTCAAATTGAAGCATGTTGCTGTTTTGTTATGTATTGGGGAAGTCTTTTATAGCAATGAGGACATCGATTTCTAGTTTGTACAAAAGCTCCTTTAAATAGTCTTAACATTTGAGGTGGAAAGACTGAGCCATGGAAGCAGGTCTCAATGTCAACTGCATGTTTAAATGTAGGGTTCTATACTTAAAACTGCAGTTGGTGCTTAGTTGTGACATTGATAGCAAAGTCATAGCACAGGAATATTTTCCACCCAAACAAAACTCAGGGAAGAGTATGTTGTTTTCCCTTGACAAATGATGAGCCAAAGATAAACCTATAATGCTTTCATGATTGCAGTACTTTCAATATGAGGGCAAGTTAACTTTACACTACTTCTACCAAGCCTGAAATCACGCAACAGGCTCTTCGTTAGCAAGTTTTAATATTTTCTGGAACCTACTGTCCTCTCCTATCTGATCATGTTTTATTGTATCTCTGATGATGTTATTCTGCCTTTGACAGTTTGCAAACTTCCTTTACTGAAAGCATAATTTAAATGATTAGTTTAATTTAAAATAAAAGCTTTTAGAACTGGAACTCCTCCTGCACATTTCAGAAATACAGTCAGGTTATCCATAAATGCTACCTTTTGTTTTGTTTCTGCGCTGAAAGGTTCGTAATTACAAGGTTGGCAATTTTGCAAATTTTATGGAGCATTCACTACCATTCAAAGCTGCGATCCTATGAACACAATCACTGAACAATTTCACAAGATTCAGTGTGAGATTAGAACAGAGCCCAGCCATCTATTCATGAGAAATTAGAAAACCTATCCAGAAGCATTCATTCTTTAACAAGTAATAATGTTAAATGTCAAGATTGAGTCATTAGCGTACTATTAACTCATCCTGTAGAGTTTGTTACAAAATCGTTTTTCAGTTATTATGATTTTCCCCTTATGAGAGGCATGAAACCAATCATATATCTATTGTATTAATGACTTAACAGGAAGCATGGTTTGACTGGAATAATAAGCCAAGGTAGATGCCATCAAAATTCCTCATCTTTGAAAACTAGTCTAAGTAGAGTGAGGAAGGAAGAAGAGAGGGAGGTTTAGTGCTAAAGCACTAAATGCTGAACTGAAAAGAATGATGCATTAATAATACTTTTGATCCTTGTGGTTGCTATTCACCAGTTCATCTTTGCAAGTTTCAGTCATTAGGAATGAATGTTATTGAGACATAGTGGAATGAGTCAAATTCTAAATTCTTCCAGCTAAGAGACAGAGCTATATGCATATATAATACCCACACATTGATTTTTTGCTTAACCCTGGAGGTTAACCCAGTTGAACTTTATCTGAAAAATGCTAAAATAAGCATGTATCATTAAATACATATGAAAAAAAGATCCAGTGAGTGAGAATCTATACCAAGTTTTTCTATGAAAACCAGTTATATTTTATGCTGTTCGTGGCTTAGCCTCCTGGACTGCTGGAGAATTATCCAGCTGCCAGATAACTTTCGATAGAAATATTCATGCTAAGATACATGTTTTGCAAAAGATGCTAATGCCAGGGATAGGCTGCCCGTGCATTTATTAGGAGGCTTATGAAATACAGGCAAGCCAAAGTGCAAAGCCTACCAGCATAATCTGAAATGACAATAGTTTCAATTTACTGATATAAGGAGTCATTATTTCATGCTCAGCTGGTCACATTATCAGCCTCCCTTTAGCATACTGTGGTGGGTTTGCCCCAGCCATCAGCCACTACCCGCTCGCTCACTCCTCCCTCCTCCAGCAGGGCAGGGGAGAGAACAGGAAAACCAAAAACAAGAGAACTTGTGGGTCAAGGTAAACAATGTTCAACAGGTGAAGGAAAGAGGGGGCAAGGAGGGAAAAGAGGTCTGCAAAAGCAATCACTCACTACGTCTGCACAGTCAGACTGGTGACCAGCCATGAGCAATGGCCATGTTGGAAAGCAACTGGCTCTTTTCTTCTTCTACCTCAGTTTTATTGCTTTGTATGGTGCTATATGATATAGATTGACCCTTTGGCCTATTTGGGAAAGCTCTCCTTGGCCGTGTCCTCTTTCAGCTTCTTTCTCACCCCCAGCCTACATGCTTGGGGTGAGGAGGAAAGGAGCAGTAAAAAGAGACAGCCTTGATGCTGTGCAAGCACTGTTGAGCAGTTGCTAAAATATTGCCGTGTTATCAACACCATTTTACCCACAAATCCAAAACACAACACTGTGTGGGCTGGTATGAAGAAAATGAGCTCCATCTTGGTTAGTACACATACCGGTTACCTTTTCTCTGATAAGAATCACAATCAGAAAGAAAATAGTAATGCTTTGGAAAAAGCCTTCTCTATTTACTGCTTTGATAATTGTGTTCTATATAGAGAACCATAGCATAGCTTAAGCTCTTATTATCTTTTGGATCTGTTTTTGAGCATGATCGGTTTAAAGCATGGAGGGAAAGTTTTCAAAGGGACTCCTTCTTCATAAAAAAGCTTTTATTTTTCTAGCACAGGCTTATCTCCCCTGCTAAGCATGCAGAAATGCTCTATACAATTAAGTGTAAAACCTCAGGTGCAAATTTACTAGCAGAAATAAAGATGTCAATCTGACATCTTTGTCCAGTTTGACCACTGGCCCCAAGCATTGGGTGCAGCCAAAGGGCATGCAGCTCTGCAGCTCTCACTTGCTGACTGGGGCTGCTGCTCTTCCTCGCTGCTTAATGGGGCACACAATTATTTCAGAGGGTAATTGTGGAAATGGGCACAAATAGTCCAAATAGTGATCCACAAAGGGCAAACTAGCTTTTCAAGGGACCAGAGGAATATCTTGATCGTGAAGTGTGTGAAGAGTATTTGTATAGGACTGGAAACAGAATTAGGGTTTAATATACAGCATTTATTTATGGGTTCTGAAACTAACATTTTTTAGAGAACAAAGATTCCTGGCTAGAGTCTATAATGGAAAGCAGGGTTGGAAATGGAGTTAGGAGTTTGAACAGGGAGGCCCTCATGGTCCATGCTTAATAGTGATTTGGGAAAAGTTAGCTGACCTAAATTTATGACAGAATTATAAGGGACATGCTAAGTTTTGGTCAGTGCTTTGCAGTCAAATATAAGACTGGGGTTAAGGTTCATATGAAAGTTAACATCTGAGTTTCCAAATACCAGAGTCAATAAAGGAGATGATAACTTCCAGCAGGTTTACCAGTCTAGAGTCAGAGCTAATACCTTAGAGAACTAGGGTAAATGCTGAGTTTTAACCAGCAACACCATATTCTTTAAGGTGCAAACTAGGGATAGGCAGGTGCTTGGAAATATAGAGGGTTAAGAATTTTGTACAATACTGAGGTCAGAAGGGCTACGGTAACCTGAGTTTGTGTCTGGTTCCATTGGGGCTTAAATGTAATGAACTTTGGTCTCTAAGAGACTGGAGTTTTAGTTTATGCTAAGGTGTTAGGGTTTATAAACTCAGGAAGTTTTGGCCAAGCTGCTGTTACAGACTCTCTGATTAGGACCTTGAAAATACGTTGCATTCTCTACTATAAAGTCTGCTTTGTAGACTGCAAAGCTTCATATACTATCAAGATCCTATATGAACAATCCATAGCCCTAGAGAGGCAAACTTGGAGATTAGAATTAAGCTTTGGAACTCAGGGGAGGGTTCACCCACTGTGTTTCTACAGGTTCAACAGCTTATTTTTAGGAGTCGCCTACTAAGAGGTACAAGAGCTGACAGTAGCAACAGTCTATTGCTGTCAAGCAAAGGACTGGGATCAGAGCCGCAGGTTTCGAATTTCAGAGAGGAAAATCTGCAGTTAATTCTTAGTATAAATAGATTTTTCAATTTATTTTTAGCTTTGGCTCTGTTAGGGTCTATAAAAACATAGTGAATATCTACTCGTTGCAGCCCAGTGTTAAGTAGATTATTAGGATTTGGGTTTGAAGTAAGTTCATACAAACAAGGAAAACTTAACAGTAGTCAGCCTGTGGTTTGAAAAATACTGCTAAGCTAGTTCTACTGCTGTTTGCATTAAGTGTCTGATGAACACATTGAGTTTTATCTTAACATCATGCATAGATTATAAATTTAGAAAGCACAAGGAAAAAAGTTCTGGTGACCAACTAAAAGAACAGCTCAATTGTGACCTAGGGGAACAAGCAGATATTTGCTGCATGGTTGTACCCCATCCCTAGCCATACTCAACTAAAATCCTAAAACTAAATGAACCAAGGGGTCTTCTGATTAAATCTTGTACTAATTACTCATTAACCAGATCTCTATTGACTACAAAGAGGAGTTTAGGCATCTTGCTCACAAGCAGTCACATATACTTAAATGCCTAAATTCAGACACTTAAACTCAAACCAAGTCCCACCCCAAATAATTAACACTTCACTTTACCAAGAGCAGTGATTTCAAAATTACAGCAGGTAACAAACCAGACATTTTATCATATCTAATTCTAACTCATGCCGAGGTAGCTCAAAAAACTAAACAGAATCCCTCAGGTCCAAATAATACTGCCCTAAATTTGACCCAGCCATGTTTTCTTACCACAATATTAAAACAAGTCTAATCTCTTGGCATTCCTTACACAAACTCCAGATTTAACTCAAGTGCAATATAATGAAAATGGTGGAAAGTCACTTAGCATATTACTTCCTAATGTGTACAAGCCCTAAAGTTTATGTTAGTGAACATTTCTAAGCCCAGAATCAACTAGAGCTCAAAACTTTCTACCTTCTAGAATCCTAACGAAATTCTAACCCTTGCAACCACATCATTAGAAACCTAATCTTATATACGCATTGGAATCCAGGCAAAACAGCCTGGAAAATCCAGGGTTTATTACATTCCCCAAGGTCCTAGAGGAACCAACCATAAACCTAGGTCAAGTAATGTATTTAAGTCCCACAGTAACAGGAGCTGCTCAGGCTTTCTGTTTTCAGAATACTATACACAAATGTAAAGAGCTAGGATTCTATGCTGAGCTTCATGCAGTGGCCATCACTTGTCCTAGTATATATTCATGGCTAAAGTCATGGTTAGGACTCAGAAATGCAGGAAGGTCTTACTGTAATCAGTGCTGGCTTTAGTTAAGTTAACTCATCTTTATATTGGCCCTCTCTGATTGCTTCAGAACACTGGGAACATACCATGTTGTAGTCTCTGCTAGTGCACTTTTCTGATGCAAAGTCAAGTATTTGTGTTCAAGAATAGGCTTCATTTGTGGAAATACAAGCAGCCAAAGAGTGCCACTACATTCTAAGCTTTTCCAAACAGGCAATTATTGCAGCTCAGCATCCTCTTGGGTTTTTTACCTTTATTTTAACCTTAACTGAAAGTAATTAACTCTGGAGCAAAAGATTGCTACGTGCATCATTAAATTTCAAAGCAGTATCACAGAATTTTATATCCTAATCTAGGATTATAACTATAGTATTGGACTTAATTCTAGAGAAATCAATCAAATCCATCAAGTTTTCGGTCCTTTGAGGCAGGTTAGCAAACCTAACTGCACTATAGTTCAGTCCTCCCTTTATTTCCAAACATTACTGTATCCCTAACTGAGAGCTCTTGCTCTTGCCCAAACAAATGATACCAAGTTTCTCTTTCCCCTTGCAGAACCAGCTGTAACATTAAGGAAGCAAACCTGTGGAAACCCAGCAGTGTCAGTTCATCTTTCCTGGCATTCCAAGGCCAGCCCTAATCCTAGAACTAACCTCTAGCCCTAAACATTTATTTTGTTTGTTCCCTACCACTGAACTCAAGAACAGAGAAGAGGCTTGCTTTTGAAAGGCAATCCCTTCAAGCAGAATGCTAAGGATAATCTGCCAGCTCCTCACAGTACCTGTCCGGACCCTTCAGATAAACCTGCTGCCAACCGAGAGCAGCTGTCATGTACCAGCACGTACCACTTCTATCAAGAAAAGGTTTAAAGATATAAACTGGCTACATGTATCACAACAGCTCCCCTTTGTATTCTGCTTGTCCTGTCTCTCTCTTCCTTAGTCATCCCGTCTGCGTGTGGAGAATACCTCACCATAGCTCCCTTACCTGCCACGGCTTTATTAGCAAGGCAACAGTTTTCAAAAGAGTAAAAGGTAGCTGTAAAAAGAAGAGGAATGATCTACAGACAAAGTAAACAACCACTGGATTCAATCTTAAGTTTGACACTAAGAAAATTTTTCCATAGGTTGCATAGTTTACTAAGAAAATAGATTTTTGGGATGATGCTGTTGTCTCTCTTACTGGGGAGGGAGGGGAAAAAGGGCCAAGAGTCCATGCAGAAAAATAGACAGACACTGCCTTACTCATGAGGAGATGTCATAGTCCCTCTTAACTTTGTTTTCTGATAATTGTATCTAAATATCAAAGTCAGGTAATACAAGAGGGAACTACTATAACTAAATGTAAATCTGTCATCCCTGCAACAGATCATCTCTGGACTCCTGCAGTGAATGGTGCTGTGTCCCAGACAAACTCCATGTCCAAATGATCCAGCTGGGTTTTTTTTTAAAGTTATCAAGCATGAAATGGTTCTGATATTTCTTCACTGCATCTTGATTTCGAGTTTGTGCTTTGCATTAATTAAATAGCAGTCAGGCTCAAACTCTGAAATGCTTTTAAGGGACAAAAATTGTACCCCTGCTGGTATAATAACTCTGATGTGCTACTAGTCATATCTATTTTTTTTTCATCCTTTAAGTAAAAAAGTTTGCTTCAATTAAAATACAAATACCTGTATTACTCAGTTGTCACACAAAAATAGACACTTGGGTCAGAGTATCCCCCAGAAGACTTTACAGAGCCCATTGTGCTTTATCCTTTCCAAACATCTCTTATAACAGTCACAGCCACCCTACTCTGCTCTCCATAAATGCAGTGAGTACTTTTTTATACTACTGACACTGCAGCTCAGTGAAGGAGATACCGGATCAAGTCAAATTTTCAGAGTTATATTTGCAAGAGGTTAAGAGCAGCAGGTCAGAGCGTACCATCCCAGCAGGAGATGTAGAGCTCAAACTGTACCTAGCCTTGCCCCATCCTGTGGGATGATGATGGCCATGAGGGTGTTTATTTGTTGTAATCTCCCCCAGAGCCATGAGAAGCAAAGAGGGCTTAACTCAGGTTTGGAGCTTAGAGTACACTGATGTGGGTACCCACTACCAGGGAGGCTGAAAGGTTGCATGCAGGTTACCTATAGTTATGTGCCAAGGTGAAGATAGTTATGGAACAATGGACACGGCACACAGCAGCCACCTGTACCACCACCTGCAGGAAGAACATGACTTGTGTACCTCTTGAGGGTTCAGCATCGCAGACAAGACCCTGCTGGGGGCAACATACCCACAGCCTCTGTGGGCTTTGCCTTCAAGGTAGCTTTCTTCATGCCCGTTGAAGCTTGCAGTAGGCTCAGCTTTACTGAACTGAGTTTAAAAAAGAAAAAAAGAAACAAAGCAGAAATACCAAGAGGTAATGAAAATTTAACTTCCCGGAGGAAATAAAAATAAAATATTTGTTTATGCTGCTGTTTATTGCTTGAAACTAATCGGGATTTAGGAGAAAAATAACCAAGAAAACATAAAAGAATTTTAAAAGTTCCATGGTCCAGTGAGCTTTATATGTTTGTATGTGTATATACAGTTCACTAAATGGGTGCCATAAAAAAAAGCTTTATATCATTACCATAGTGTTAGCTCATCCTTGATGAAGAGTACAGTGGCCCAGCATAACAAATTCTCTCTCCTCCAGAGGCCCATAACACCCGTGACACCTGTATAAATCTAATGCTTTAAGACCCTTTCTTAAATTCAAATGCTGTGGTTCCCTGATAAGAGGCTTCACTGTTGGATGCTGGAACAGGACTTCTGAAGTCTTGTATGTCTCTATCTGGTGAATATTCAGATATATTGTGAGTTTTAACAGTGTTTCAGCTTCTCTAAAATACTGATATGGGGATGTCTCATAATTTTTCAATTTTAAACTTAGCCTCTGCAATGGTTTTTGTAATGTTCCTCTGGAACCAACAACAAGAAGGAGTAAGAACAGTTCAATACTCAGCTCTCAAATAGCACTTCACAGGAGGGATATTTAGTACTCCAGAAATATGAGCATGTTCTGTTTCATTTAAACAGTCTCTGCTCATGTTCTTTAACTGTTTGCCTTTTAGAGAAAACATTTGGTCAGATGTAACCACAAAATATGTTTCTATAAATAGCTGACTTTTGTTTATGCAATGCGATTTAATCTTTAGCACAGCTAGTAAGACGCAGTCATACGGCACGTTCTTTGGGATTCTTTCTGTCTGAGTTTTCTCCAATATTCCTGGAATATCAAACCCAAAACCTGAACTGTGATGACCATTATGAGGACTCCAGGTCTATATGTGCATCTCAGGCCAGCTCCTGTTTCAAAGCATTGCGGGCAGGACACATCTACAGCTGAGATTTTGGCTGGAGGCATCTATGCTCCTTCCAGTAGCAAGAAATTGGTCACCTAGTGGAGCACGTTCCACATACATTCAGGGTCAAACTGAGTGCTAAGATGTGGTCAGGATGGGGTTTTTGCCTGATCAGATCTTCTCTGGTCAGAGAATTTACTGGGGGAAGCTGGTGGGAGAGGAGAGACTGCATTTCTGTTCTCTCCTCTGCTCTGGTTGTGGTACAGTACCATTTTTGAGACCTTGTTGTCAGAAGCAAGAATGTTGTCAGTTCCAAGAACTGAAATATAAGTGCCCCCACAAGTATGTGTTTGGAGTGCATGAACAGCACACTAAGCAAGGTATGTACATTTGCCTGCTTTCTTTGCCCTCAGGAAAACAAAATACATGTGAGCAGGTTGTAAAAGCAGAATACATGTGGGAAATAATGGAAAGTATTGCCAAAAATACTGTTGAGGCTATAGTCAGTTTGCTTTGCTTACACCTGCAAACCATACAGTTTTCTTAACACTTGTTTGCGTGCTTATTCACAAATGGTAATGTGAGTAAATATTCACAAATAAATCTAAATTGATAGCAGACTTCACAAAATACAGTTAAAGAACTCTGTGTTCCCAACACTTTCTTAGAAACCTCAGGTTTAGGAAGCTTTGGTTGTTCCAGCAGGAAGCAGAAACAATGAGAAGCTAACATACAGGATTAAAACCACGGTGCCAACAGTGGATGCTCATGAATAACATATAGTAACTACTCGATTGCAGGCACATTTTTACCTTCTGGTAATGCCTGTCTTATGCTATGCAAGCACATACAGCATGCTCCCCTCCTGAGAAGCTCGCTACCTAACAAGCACATTTCACCAGAGTGCTCAGAAAAACTGAACACATATTTCGACTCAGTCACTGGTGGTTTGTGAACTAAAAATAGCTACACTTGTCCTCTATGTTATTTTCAGTAAAACATTCGTTATATTCTTCTTGTAAGGTTGCAGACCTCAGCTGTCTTCTGCCAATGTGAAGGAAATGTAGAATATGCAACTAAAAATGTCATTTGCAAGGTACACCTTGGATTAGATCTTGTATTTTTACTAAACACTCTTTATCAAGGGACTGGCAGCTTTTTTATTGTGTTCACAATAGTACCTTGCAGCAAATGCTCAGCTTTTCCTAATCACTTTTCTCTACAGCATTTCTCAGTTTCAGCAGGGGCATAATTAAACAGTGTTACTAAACAGACAAAAATAAGATATACCTTGCTAGGCATTTACCTGGAGACACTAATTATGAATAAACACATTTTCACTCAATTTTCAGGGATGTTCTTTTAACAAAGAGACATATATATTGCTGTTCTGTTGCAGCACGAGTACTCATGATCTCTAGTTATTCAGATTGTTTGTGATGTATTCTTTCCAATTTAGCAAATCTTGTTTTGTAAGAAGATGAGATTTGGAAGAGAGCTGCCTAAAAATAGAACTGCTGATCCCACAATGGTCATTACTTTACCCTCAGGCTTTATGCCTAACTGAACAGAACTGCTTGCTGAGGTGCCGATGCAATACCCTCATTGAATGTGCTCTGCTATTTTGGGCTTATCGCTTCAGCATCTATACAGACTCCAACTTTGGAATCTGCATTTCCTAAAACTCATGTGTTGCAGCAAAAAGCTATTCTCCCTGCAAATCTTATGTTTAAATAATTTTAGGCTTTAATGAAGACTAAACACGCAGACTAAATATATGCAGGAGCACATCCACAGTAGGCAAAATGCTTATGATGGAGCTGTTTCTAACCGAAGGGAACTTATCTCATCCTAAACTATTCTCTTTTGCTTTCTGTGAGGGAGTGATTGTTTTTTCTCTGAATTTTTCAAAATGCATTCAGTGACACTTTCCCGTACCTTCCGCAGACTATATTTAAAACACCATAATCCTAAATCATATGCTACTCGATACCCACAGGCACAATCAGTTCTAATTCAATTGGTTAGCCTTGCTAAATGCTGCAAGGGTCCCAACCACCCAGCTGAGGTGAGGTTTTACCATCTGCTTCGAAAGAGTAGCAGCAGACAAAACTGAACCTAGCTGGCATGCAGGTCTCTCAAGGAGAAAAGAAGCCTTGGGCTGCTAAATGTCAAAACCGCTTCCTTCTCAACCCACCCAAGTGCCGAGTCAGCTGTGTAGTTTGAAGATAAATGACCCACTGAGCTTAAATACAAGTGCTTTCCCAATTTGCAGTGCCTGAAAGGAAGGCATTTTAATCCATCACGTTGCTTCCTTTATCAAACCCATAACACCATCTGAAGCATAATAGCTTTGCTTCCGAATTAACAATGCATAAACCTACGAGCAAAACAGAATAGCTGTAGAGTGCCGGTAGTCTCTCAACTGCACTTCATTTTGTAGCAAATATATAGCTGAGCAGATGCAGGGGTGGCCTTGTGAGAGAGTCAAAATGGCTGCTGTACCTCCTTGCAACATTCCTGGGAAAATGCTGTGCAAATACTAAACATCAATCCTCTTAAATTCTTTTCTCTCTCCCTTGGCCTTCGCTGAGCACAGGCTTTCGATACAGAGTGGTGAGCGTAATGCTTGGGCTGCTTTCATCAGCAGCCCCCAACCAGGAGTTAACCCAGGCACTGGATCTCGTTTGCAAGGTCCTGTGTTATCATCATCATCTTGCCTTGTCTTGAGGTAAACCTAGTGTCCATCACAAAGGACAGCAATGGAACAGGTCTCATTTCAAACCAGGAGCACTTTCCTCAGAGGGACTCATGTATTTTCAAGCCACTCCAAGGAGAAAATAAAAATCAGCATCAATAATGCCTTTAAAAAGCAGAGCAAAAATATGCTGCACAATGCAAGGAGAGGACAGGAAGACCAAGAAATGTTCAAATGATCATCCGTACAAGGCTTGGGCTGCTTTGATATGGCCTCCCTGGTTTCTACCAAGATGATGGGATGCAATCCAGCTGGCCTCTGGTGTGTCAGGCAGATAGTGAACCAGCCCCCAAACATTAGCAGAAAAAATCCTTAAGTAGTCCACGTGACAAAAACTTTCCAGAAAGAGACCCTGTATAGAGAATCATAGATCCCTACAGCAGTATTGACAGAGCTACTCTAAGGGCTTCCAGGGACACCTGCTCTTGCCACTGTTAGGGAGACAGCTAGGTGTTTATTTCAGGAGGATACATCTGATGGGCATCCTTTGTGTCCATCAGTTAGGCACCCTGCCTATTTCATTCATAAGGACACCATACTGACCCAGTTGACATTCTGAATCTCAACTTCTTTCATATTAAAAGTGTGATAAAGAGATACAGACATGGCACACTTCACAAGAATGGAATTGAATTGATCTATAGTAAGAAAGCTTCAAAGTAATTTTCCCCATGATCTCACAAATACACATAATTTTTTTGTCAATTACTAGCACTGAATTTTAAAACATATATTTTTAAACTCTTTTTTTTTTTACAGATCTTATTTCTAACAGTAGATGCTTTTAGAGGTGACAGATTTCCATCCCATTTCATTTCGAACAAACCCATATTTGGTGTCTTAAACTTTACACACATGGACTTGGCCCTAAAATGACATTGTAAGATGAAAATTTCAATGGATATCTGACCATTCAAGCAAAATTAAAATAATAATTAAGAAAAATCTTCCATGTGCAGTGCTTCCTTTGTACTTCTAAACCACCCCGAGCCCAACAATCTCAGCAGACTTTTCCAAATACTGGTCATGTTTTGCAGTGGATGTATAAAACTGTGTTAAGACTAAGTAGAAAACTGCTGGTGTTCATAGGTGTTTAAAATTACTTAAAGAGTAATTTTCCTCTCAAAAGCCAACTCTGTGCTCCTTGTGTATGCTAGTGGAGTCATGATTACCTAACTCTCACAGACAGAGATGAAAATACAAATTTGAAATAGTTCTTTTCATTAAGGGATGGAAGCCAGAACCCTGCAAAATTACTAAATTAAAGTTCTTAACTCCAGCTGTCTTGATCCAAGTTGAAGATTCATTCATAAGCACAATTCATAAATAATTTAAGCAAAAGGATTATTATGTCTTCTATTCCTTCATTTGTTCCCAGCTGTTTGCAGTGTAAGAGTGCTGTTTCCTACCAGGTTTCAAGTCAGAATGGGCAGAGCTGATGTGACATTTCTGCTACAAATTTTAGCTTGGATCCATCCTACTTACATTTTGCATAGCTATTATACCCACAATATTCTTATCTGGTAAACATAAGCAATTCAAATCCAACATAAAATTCTTCTAATTCCTTAAAACCCTCCACTGTGCTTAGCGACTCATTTGGTGTATGTCAGAAAGGATCCCTCAAATGCAGAGGAAGTCACCTAAACAAGTGCTATATAAAGTTAGCTTTCAAATTCATTTGGGATGCCCCCAATATATAAGAGAAAAATACAGTTGCATTGTCTTTGTGTCTGAACCCTAGACAGTAATCATGGGAAATGTGTCACCTGTGCTGGTGACGTAGGTTTCTTTCTATGAGAGCTCATCCTATTTTTCTTTTTAGTCATTTTACCCTCACCTTTGGGAAAATATATGATCTCTTATTTCATCCTGTACTTCTGACTTGCTTGCACTTCATACCTATCTAAGAAATTGGGTCACTTACAAGCAATACAACAACCCCTCTGTGCTCCAGGATAAGGTTAGCTGGTTAAGAGAGCCCAGAAAGACAAGGATTCTGGACTGAGGGAATTTTCTTATTCTTGATGACAAACTAATGAACCTGAAGTTCATTTTCTGCATCAGGGTTCCATGACAACATCTATACTTGTTCTCTCCATAACTTTCTTTGAATAAAAATTTGTGTAGCTCAGATTTCTGAAGTAGTTTTCACTCTGGTCATAATGATAAACAAGAAAGGTCTTTGTTCACTAATTTAGTCACAGCCCTTGTCTGTACATTAAATATGATATACTCTCTATTGAATGTCACATACAAAGAATTCAGTGTTTGCCTGAGGTATCTCCATCAGACCAAACCTTTTGTCCTAGAAGGAACACAAGACAACGGCACAGGCAAACAAAATACTTCAATCAAGATAATTTAATGCTAGTGGGGAAATTGGCTATCTTGAAAAAAATAATGTTTCCCTAAATCAGATTTTTTAAATGCTTCTTTTATCAATTCTTCAGAATACAGAAATTGTTTACCTGTGTTTTAAAACACAGGTATGTATGTATTTGTGCTATTAAAGTGTGGATACCAAAGCTTGTATGAAGTTTGTTAACAAGGATATACGCTTACTGGAATTATAGGTTTCTTATAGAAAAGACTATGCCCTAAGGTTTGGGTCCTCACTTGGAAAGTTAAAAGGTAACAATTCCAAAACAATAAATAAACAGCAAGTTTAAGTTAATAAGGATGATCATTAACACAGTCTGTTTACTCTCTGAACAGGAGATGGCTCCA
>VZTM01030769.1:1970-13916 GCA_013400555.1 Jacana jacana | reverse complement strand
TGTAGCTTTTCAAATTGAAGATCATCTAGTATGCAGTATTGCCCTAACTTTATAATTTATCCTGATCATCTCTTAACAAAGAGACAAATTATGGCCTGCTCACTTTTTAGTCCAAATAAGGAATTTCAATTCTAATACTTTATTCTGGTAAATATAATATAAAAAAAATATCTCTGAATTGGAGAAGGAGTTTGTGCAAAAGTGTTTTTAAGCCATTGTTCTGTCTGCTGTCACAGAACAACACAATTATTTATTNTCAAGCAATCTCTGCAGTTCAAGCTTTGCTGTTAGTTGCTTCCGTCTAGATTTTTGTGCTCTTAAGTGCAACCAGC
Organism: Jacana jacana; assembly: GCA_013400555.1. Classification (NCBI taxonomy): domain Eukaryota; kingdom Metazoa; phylum Chordata; class Aves; order Charadriiformes; family Jacanidae; genus Jacana; species Jacana jacana. Next base: position 13,584 of record VZTM01030769.1, on the reverse strand, counting down.
TAGTAGAGAATCTGTTGACTTCCTCTTGTGTGAAGCATGTTCAGGTCCTTATAAGAGCTGGAACAGAAGCAGCAATTTACATGATACTTTCACCACAGTATAAATCTGAGTTGATTTTCCTCTTCTTTTCTTTGATTTAATGATCTCTATATTACAGCCCTTTGGAGAGCTTAAGGATCAAGCAGTTGTTTTAGTAATGACAGGACAATGTTCTGTACAGGGGTTGGTCAGCGTGCCTTTAGCACTGTTAGAGCTCAGAGTTTGGATCTGCATAGAAAATATAACCTCTTTGTCAGCACTTCAATTCTTGGTAATTTCACTAACTACTTTATAAATTAAGAATCATTATCAAGTATATATTTAAAAATGAATTATCACATACTTGACTCTTTTGTATGTCTTACAATCTTCAAAGCTGAGAGGGATATAGTAAATATTTTAAGGATATTTTATAAATGACACATTTTTATATTAAAATTTGTATCTACTGTTTAGACCATATTTGAAAAGTTTAATTTGGTTTGAATTATTTTTTTGGTCTATCATGTGCCACCCATTTTGTTCAAGTTTTCTTGCAACTATCTGTTGAAAGTCTCCCTTTTGCTGCTGATGCATGATAGCTGTTTGAAGAGTTCTCCATTGTAACCTAAGTAGCCTACCTGTTCTTACTACAGTTTTATGAGCTACTACATCATACAAAAAGTTCACCACAAAATTAATGCCCCAGTTCCACCAGAAACTTCACACTTCTGGGAAAACTAGAGAATATTGGAAAAGCTGTGAAGTAGAAAATCATTCACAGTCATTAGCTGAGTTCTGCTATGCCTTCGTCGAGTGACTGTCTCACAACCGGTAAGCCATTTACCATTTAAAGATCGACCGATAAATTGTGTTAGGCTGTTCTGATAAGAAAAAGAGCTAATACAGCTAGTTAGCACTGGTTTGGAATACAGGTAATTTCAACTGTCATGATTTAAAAAGACACACAGTCTTATAGGTTGATGCTATTTCTCTCTGAACAAACAAAAATACCTTAGTGGAATTTTTCTTTATCTTTCTTGCTTAGGAGTTAAATAAATTGAAAGAAAAGTTGCCTGAGAATTATTTTTAAGTGTTAGTACAAATCTAAGTCTTGTTATAATTTGCGGTTTGTTACAAGTTGTTTTATAAATCAGTGTTACAAATCAAAGTACATGTATGCCAAAAGTACACTTTCAGTTGTATCTTGAATTCTAATTTGTCCCCATAGCCTAGACCAGCTATTGATTTCAAGGAAACTGGCATGGATAGCAGAGCAAAACCCCTTCCAAAAAACTTGCAAAATCTCTTCAAAAAAATCATCGTATTTATTAAATTGGTCTTTTATTTCCCTTCTGGAGTGCTATATTAACAGAATTACAGATTCTATTACATGTAGAAAATCCATTTACATCAATTTTCTGTATTATTATCTCTTCATCATCTATCTGTGGGTTTTTTCCCTCTTCTGCACCACTTATATGCTTTAAGCAGCTTCCATTGTTTTTTTTTTAACCTTCAAACTGCACTGCTTCTATTCTTCTGATGCTTTTTAAACTTTGAAATCATATGAGTCTATTTCATAACAGTAATAATCTTTCCTAAATGAGCTATCAAAGTGGGATACAAAGGAGTGGTGCTGTGCCCTGACCTGATGAAGTTGAGAAGTCTGATCTCAAAGCCACCATGTGCTGCAAAATCCTGGGTTCAGGGCAGTACTTAATAATGAGGTAATAGGTTATATGAGTGAAGGGACACAAGCAATGAAGTAAAATGATCAGAAATGTAGTGGAGAGAAAAGACCGTGGGAAGCAAATAGCTTAGTAGGATATTTGAGTCAATCAAAATTTCTAATGTTCTAATTTTGAAGTACCCCATTTCATAATGAGATGACATGACCTGATACTGAGAGACTTAGTCAATCTATTCCAGTGTAAATGACCTTATCATGTTTCTTTTCATTGCAAGACAGCATTACATGCTGACTTCCAATGCTTTGTTCTTTCCTATTTCATCATGGCTTGCTGAGATATAAATCATTTTTTATTACTGTGCCCACGGGCTATTTACTCTTTCATCATGTTGTTATTAAACTTCAGTCTTGTTTCTTGTATGTTAGCTGTCAGCAGGTCATATGTTTATTTGAAAAAAAACTTATGAAATGGTTTGAAAAGTAGTTCTTCAGAAAACTGATGATTTTTTCTACTTTGGGGGTGGGGTGTGTGTGTCAGACTACTTACCAAGTAAATTGTCATTTGAAAGGGAGTTACCAAAACCACCTTAGATTAGTGGTAGATAATTTGTTGTTCACTGGCCAGTTCAGCTGTGCTTATTCAGCCTGGAGAAGAGAAGGCTCTGGGGAGACCTTATAGCAGCCTTCCAGTATCTGAAGGGAGCCCACAGGAGAGCTGGAGGGGGACCCTTTGTCAGGAAGTGTAGTGACAGGACAAGGGGTAATGGTTTTAAATTGAAAGAGGGTAGATTTAGATTAGGTACTAGAAAGAAATTCTTGACTCTGAGGGTGCTGAGGCACTGGAACAGATTGCTCAGAGAATTTGTGGATGCATTTTTTTAAACATATATAGAAATGTCATGAGTATGTGCCCTTATTTAGATATTGGTACCTGTTCCCATAGAGATTCCATTTGATTTTGTGCTGGGCACAGTGGTTGGTGAGCTAGAAAATTGATCTGCTGGATTGAAAGTTCTCTGATCCATATTTTCTTGTTCAGGTTTCTCAAGCCCAAGTATTTCTTGATGCAGGCCCTCTATTAGCTGTGGTTCAAGGTCCTCTGTTCTCCTCCAGTCTTCTTAGGCTGGCTTCTACTGACTTGCAGACTTCATGTGCTGATTCAATGAGTTCAATGAAGAAGTTAAGACCTTCCATCTGCTCCCAACTAAAAACCAAACAAAATAATCTGCACCTTATTGGCCTTCCTAACTTGAGACTTCAAAAAATTGTCTATTGCAAGATGGATGTCACATTCTGGGACTGTATTCTGTCACAGCTTTTGATTAGGAATGGATAAGTAACTGAAGTCTCTAGACATGAATGCCTTGATCCCTCTCTGTAATCTTCCCCTCCTATCCTGCTCTGTCATTGTCCTTGGAAAGCGGTATTCTGTGTATGTATGTTTCTGGAGGTGGTCTGTCCAAACCTGTGGAGCCAATGCATCCTGAATTTGTCAGCCACATGGTGGCACTGAAGAAATGCTAATTTTAAATACTTCTGTTACTCCTGGATGATGTCACCTACAAGCATGGAAAACAGAGGGTAAGGTTTCACATTACTGCTGAACCAATTGACAGTATCACTTGTTCTTGCCAGTCTCGCTTTTCCTTATACTGGTCCTATTACTCCTGCTTAATGTTTCAGAAAGCAAAATAAGCAGAAAATTACTTCCTTTGGTTAAATCTGCTCACAAATGTCAAAACTGACATCAGATGCAAGCACTGGAATCTAATGCAGTAAGCCTTGGATTGGTACAACTGTAACATCAAGTTTTGCCTTGGGCAACCCTTGGAGGACCTGCCATGGTTGACCTGAAGTGACTTAAGAGAAAAAAAAAAGGAGATTGAAAGTTTTCTTCTGCAGGCAAATGACCATAAAGTCCAAGAATCTATTAATCTATTTCATTTTTTGTGTCATACTGTTAAATGAAGATTAGTGCTTGGGAGGATTAAGGTAAGCACTTGGTTATGTTGCTGATATCATAAATAAAAGCAGGGCAAATTTTTTAAATTAGTGAATATTAGAGCTTATATTCACACTTTTAGAACTGGATATTGAATAGAAACTGTGTGAGGGCAAGAATCCTGACAAGGTAATAACAATTTACATAAGGAACCTGAAGCACAAAGAATGTCTTACCAGCTAATTTCTTATTTTAACCCTGAGTTGATGATGTGTGAGGCATCACAGGCAGGATGGAGGAACAACCACAAAATGGTGGATGAAAGGCAAAGAACAAATTTAGTCTTGATACACCTTGCGGACCAGGGAATCTCCGAAGGAGCACCCTGGTGGGGGTACACAAGTGGGGAATGCAGCGTGCCTGGAGTAAGAGAGTCCTTGTTAGCAAGAGAGTGTCCGAACTTCCTGTTCTCACCTGTATTTTAGGGATTCAAGCAGGCATAGTTTTCCACTGTGCTTTGTTCTTCTCTGACAGCAGGGCAGGAATCTCAGGCATGTTTGATAAGGTGCCTCCAAGTCCATCACAGGCCTATATTATCTAAATGTAGATGTTCTACTTGTTGAACACATAAGACTAAACAGCCATTAGTGTAATATATGTGTTTTCCAACACCTATGTGCGAGTTATTTGAGTGTGTTTACAATCCTCCTCACCGATCTTCTGTTACTTTCCCATAGATGATGAATACTATCTGGAACCAAATGATTATTTTTTCATTTAATTGCTCAATGAATAAAGTGAGGATGATGTTTTATAGGACACAAAGATAAATGCAGCTGAAATGTTTGATCCAGGAAGAAATCTGAAGCAGGAATAGGAGAAGAGAAATAGATGCATCTTAATTGCTAAAATTATATTAACGAGCTTTACCAGCAATTGTTGAGCATGAGAAACTTTAGCAATTTGCTTTATATTAGCTTCCCATATTGTACAAACATATCTAGAACACAGACTGGTTTTATTAGTCCAACTTAATATGTACTGTGCTTAGCGCACAGTTAAAATACAAGGCTTCAGTTTATTTATTTAAGAATTATAATCTCAAGTGACAAAACAAGGGAAAGGTGAAGGAATAGATATGAATCCAGTTGCAAGGAAAATAACCCACAACCCTGCTTTATTTGTGTAGCTTAATTCAAATCAAGATTGAAGCAAGCTGTGTGTTTATTAACAACTGGTTATTAACTGGCATTCAATGAACTATGCATTCAGGATCAGTATTATAACAAATAAATCATGATACTAGACACTTAAAACTGTTACAAGAACAATTTTTTTTAATACTATTATAGAACCAGTTCCCAAAAGCTCTACCTTTCCCTGACCCCTGTTTAGCATGTGTGGGTTGCAGGCCCCTCTCCAGGGAGGATGAGTTGTGCCATATATGCTGATTCCCATGCCACTGCAGTCTTTCCAGCCTGGCCTCTGCCCCTGCTGCTCCCCAGAGCCTGGTAACAAACGCAGACAGCAGGGAGAAAAGCCCCCACAGCACCAAACACCTCAGGGTGGGGGTCCCACATGCTGCCTCATGCTGCCAGCACCCAGCCAGATACAACACCCTTGGGAAGGCTCCTTTGTACCTCTTGTGGGGTCACAGTGCCCAATCAGACCCTGGCTTTGGCCACTGCCACTACAGAGCCTCTCCCCATTGCTACAAATTTTCACACCTCATTTATAATTCTCTTCATTGATGACTTATTTTCTCAAAAGCATCTTGGTAGTTCTCTGGCTGCTCTTAAATCTGGTTGTTGGCCCTCTTCCTCTTAAATATGATGAGTTTGATGTTGAACAGTTCTGGCTTTTGAGTCACACACCCTCCTATCCCAAAAGCAATAGTCATCGAGGCCAGTTTGCCATGAGTGGGATATATGGGCTACCCTACCGGTCCCCATTTTATGACGGGCAGAATCAAGGCAAGGTTTTCTGGAGGTACATGAAGTCTACAAGTGAGGGTTGATTCCAGACTCCTAGTCTAGCCTTGTGTACGCTTGCTGAAACAGAGATGTTGTGACCAAGGGGACTTTGAAGAGTAGAAAGGGAATTTAAATGCTGTGTTACCCATCCAGGGAGTTTGGACTGTATTGTGGAAAATAATGTAGCCAAGCAAAACCCCCATGGGAGAGAAGCAACCACCCTGCATTCCCTATAGGATGCTGCAGTAATACCCCTCTCATCTTGGCTGGCCAGTCTGAGGGACAAATTTGGCTCCTGTGTTGGTAACACCAATGTGAGGAGACAGTTTCACTTTCTTCTTTCTCTTATTTACAAAGCTTCCAAGCAAAGTCTGTCATAAGACTGCTCCAGCAATGATATCGCTGTGCCTTACTTCTGAGGCCTCCCTGACTTGAGTGGGAGTATCTGAATTGTTTTAGGAGGTCTGTGTCTCGGAGATTGCCTGCTATAAATCATGGCTTAGAATCACTTTCTAGACCTGTTTGGAAGCTTCTATGAAACATAAAGGAACCTTTTTTTTTTTTAGGCACTGGTATAGAACTCAATGTTTGGAGTTTCTTAACAATACATCAGAGGAGTGTGTGGCTTAATTCTTTGACAGATCTAAGCCATTTTATAGGTACATGGTATATCTATAATTTACAGACACTTACTGACCATCTTACAAAATCTTACAGTTTTTTTTTTCCTTTTCTTTTATCTCAAAAATACAGCACTATTTTCTTCCATCTATTTACATTGATTTATGTTGATTGAAGCAGGGGCCTGAAGGTTGGTGGGACAGAGGATACTTTCCATGAGGTTGTGAGGTTACCAATTTGGGTAAGGCAGGAAGGCTGACATTCAAAGACCACAGAAACACAGAGGTTGTGAGAGACCCCTGGAGGTCTCCTGTCCAAGCTCCTGCTCAGAGCAGCCCCTGGCAGGTCAGGTTGCTCAGGGCCTTGTTCTGTCATATTTGGATACGCTCAAGGACAAGAGACTCGTTCCATGTCTGAGCACCCTCATGGTCACAGTTTTTTGCTTTTATCTGTCTGGGATTTCTCCATCTGCAGAGCGGGTCTGGTGCTACTTGTCTTTCTCCATGGAGCATCTTTGAGAAGAGTCAGGATTCATCTTCTCTACACTGTCCCAGTAAGCAGCTGGTAGCCACCAATCAGGTCTAGCCCTGAGCCTTCTCTTCTTGATACTGACCAAAGAATTATACACTCATAAAATATAAGTATAATACAATTGAAAATTAGCAGTAATCCACTTTCCCAGAGATATTTAGAGACACTGGAAACTAATACTAAAATACTGTCTAAAATCCTTGCTGATGTGTTCCTAAATTTCCCTTTTCTCCCAAGATGATCCATTGAACTGAGCGGACAGCTTGTCAACACAGTAATTAACTAAAGAAAATAGAGCAATAGGCAAATACAAATTGCTATGGAACAGTACTTCAAAAGCATTTATCAGGTATGTTGAGACGATTAGCAACATAACACAGTAAATGCTCAGTTGTAGTTAACTGGTGTGTGAGAGATTGTGGAGACTTGCTGAGAGTTTCCACAGGTGGATCAAGTAATTCCAGCTTCTGTGGCTCACAATGTTTGTCTCAGGATTATACACCAAAGTATAGCTTAACTCTTGGAAAGTACCTTATGGAAAAGTCAAAAGGCGATGCCTGGACAGTCTTAACCTCTGACTACATCTTTGTTACATTTAAAGAGCCTTTTCTGGGATCATTCAGCTCAGAGATCGTTAGCTCTCATTCTAATTCTGTGGGTATGGTAGCACATAATTTAGAAAGTGAATCAGGCTACCTTTACATTTAGCCCAGTCCTGAGAAGAGATCTTGTTCTGCCTTTAGAAGATTGTGCAGATCTATCCAGACAGAATCAAGGGTGTATATCCATTTTTCCACACCTAGTAATGCTTCTCAGAGTATAACCCTACTGTAGATCAATTGCCTTTGTTAAAATTTGGATTCATCAGCATGTGTTGGTTATTATATGTTCATCTGACAATACAAATCAGCTTTAATCCAGTGCAACAGTTCTGAACAGTGCCTACCCCAACAAGGTTCCATTTCCCTTTGGTTTCCTGGATACTTCTGCAAGAGACACGATCTCTTTATAGCTGACTGCCAGGTGCTTTGTACTGGTCTGATGAACTGCCTCTGAAACTTAAACAGAGAAATAGCCATTGATTTTATAAATCTTCATATCATGAGTTGCTTGTTGTTTTCTGGTTTTGGCATTTTGTACAATTTTTAATAACAAAAGGAATTCCCAGCTGGAGAGTTTAGAAATCATAATGAAACTGTGAACTCATGTCAGTGACTGAAAGGTAAAAAGAACATTGTAAGGATGTTATCTCATACTTCACATGTTCAACCTGAAGAATTTCAGAGATAAAGCTACCCGAAACAACTTGTAATAACCATAAGATAAAAAAAGAAATCAACACAGAAGGTAACCTTAACAACTTTAAAACAACCTTATCTCTTTCCCTCAGCGGCTATATAAAAAAAGGGGAAAAAGACAGAACCAGAAATTTAAAAAAAAAATAATTTTGAGTGGAGCTGTGGGCAAAACCCAATGCCTGTGTTGTAGTTATAAACACAGAAGGATTTCAGGTTAAGTATATTTATGTGTCTATGATCTATTATGGCAAAAAATAAGAAAGAGAGATCAGAAGGAAATAGAGAAGATATAAATTCTTTGAATAATGAGGACTGAGCTGACTACATGAACAGAAAAACTTTCCAAAACATGTTCTGTTGAAGAATCTTACAGCAAGCTGAAGTATTCTTGTCTATGGAATAAGAATGAAATCAGGGTCTGTTCGAAATTGGGGAAAGCTGAAGAGAAAGGACAGAAAGTTTCAGATGGAGGTCCTCAATTGGTATTGTAAAGAGGAGCTAGTAATGTCTATGACTTCAGGATTAATTTGGCTGTAGAAATACCTTTAAATACTATACTTAAAATAATGTGAATGTGTGTGAAACAGCAACAACCACAGCAAAATTAGTTACCTGTAACAACTGTATGAATTCTGATTCTTTCAGTCCAAAAAAAAAAGAAAAAAATGTTGTGTAAAAGTCTGACTTCAGAAAGATAAAACATTCTCCTTCAGGATTCAGGTTGAGACTTCCACCAGTAGTATATCTCCTGCTGGATTTTGAAAGTAGGCTTCACACTGTAGAAAAAGTTATAGAGAAAGCAATGAAGCACTTACAGAAGATAAATACCGATAACTGGTCATGAGGCCACAAAGGATTTGGGTACCTGATGTCCCATGGCATTAAAAGGCAGCAAAAGCTCTTTGTCTTTCAGTGTCTTCCAGCTTTATATTCTGAGGGAATGGAAGTAATTCCAAGGAAATCCTAGCTTTTGGATGAAAATAATATGGGTTTTTTTTGTGTAGATTTTAATGATCCCTCATCTCAGGCTTTTGTTGAAGGAATATGATCTTCCTGATTTTTTTCACAGAATTTGACTTCCTTTGTTTCTGGGATTATGGACATTTCTGGGAAATTATGGACATTTCTGGAGTATTCCTAAAGTTTACAGAAATATATTTCATTGGTGAGCCCTGTCATCAGGGATAGCAATATGAGTCAGCTTCACTTAAAGCAGTTCAAGAATACCGTAATGCTATATAAAATGTTTTCATAAATCATACATAAAAATACCTCAAACAGCAATTTGGAGTTGAGTGACAGTCATAATACCTGTGTGATATACCCTCAATTGTCATACCCTCTTAGCACAGGTCTTTATAACAGTGACTCTGATTTACCTCAAAGTCCGAACTTTCCACTATAAGTATAGAAAATTGCCATTGGGTGTGATATAAAACACTGCAAATACTTTGATATATTAAACACAAAACCAAGTACTCTTTGTTTATATGTATTCTTTTTTTTTTTTTTTGCGTATTCCATGCAAGGTTTCAAATGTGAACATTGGTGGTATTATACTGTGGTATATAAATAATCTGACCAGCCATTATAAATTATGGTCTTTTAGAAATTATTAATTCAAAAATTCTCATGAAGCAACTGAATCAAAAATGTTACCAGCTGTTTCGTTTTGAAAATGTCCTGGGTATTCAGACTTCTAATTCAGCCTATGGTATTTAAGTAGTTCAGGTTTTTTTGAAAACTTTTCCCATTCCCGTCTTTTAAAAATGTATGATGAGAAACAGAGTCAAAATATAAGCAATTTTTTTTTGGTAAAAGTTGTAGAGATTTTTAGGATTTTTAATCACTTCTAGAGCTATCAACTAGTTCAAAAAACCAGCTTTCTTTATTTATTGTGGTAGAAGGTGTCACAAAGAAACTACTTAACAAAGAAGTGTTGCCTTTCAAATTACTACCTGGAGAGAAAGGATAGGGGCAATAAAACATTTGGTGAGAGAAACTGATGAAACAAAATATGCTTTTTTTTGGCCTTATCTTCAATGACAAACAGCTTTCTGAAAATCAGACTAGCAAATAAGATAAATCTTAATGTATTATTTCCTGCTAACACTTTTTCTGGCTTGATTTACATACCGTATGTTAAGTCGCTGTCATGGTTTACTTGAGACAATATCTTTATTGTCAATATTTTTAGAATCAAAATGAATACAATAATTTCTGAGTTTGCTCATTGTCTCCAGTGCTGTCAGTAGTTACTAATCTGAGAGGCCATACACTCTTCTACTACTATGCATTCCTCAGAATTTAAACTATAGATTTTTTTTTAAGTTTGCGGGTAGTATGTAAATGTAACTCAATATGTTCTCCAGCACTTATTTTTAACAAAACTTTGAGACTCTATTTAGGATAGTCCTAAAATGGATACAGAAGGATGCTTAAAACTCTTTAAATTTTCATGATTGAAAAGTCTTATGAGATGCTTCACTGAGATTAATTTGGAAAGAAAGTCCTAGCTAGCATTTAAAGATTAACAAGAAAAAAAGTGTGGGACAAGAGAGAGATTAGCATGTATCTTTTTGTTTTTGAAGGGGAGAAAGGATTAAAAAGGTGACTTTTAAAACATTTTCATCAATCCTAATGTCTTTAAAGTGGAGAAACAAACAGATTTATATACATACATTAAGCAGAAATTATCTAAAATAGACTCCCCTGTCATGGTTTAACACTAGGTGCCAACCATGCAGCTTCTCACTCACTCCTCACCTCATGCTATGGGGGAGAGAATCAGAAGAGTAAAAGCGAGAAAACTCATGGGTTGAGATAAAGACAGTTTAATGGCTCTCTCCAGAGCTTTCTCTTCTCCAGGCTGAACAACTCCAGCTCTCTCAGCCTGTCTTTGTAGGATAAGTTCTCCAGCCCTCTGATCATCTTTGTGGCCCTTTTCTGAATCCGCTCAAACAGCTCTTACCTATGCTGAGCTGGACACAGTACTCCATGTATGTTCTTACCAGAGTGGAGTAGAAAGGCAGAATCATGTTCCATTGTCCTGCTACCCACACTTCTATTCATGCAACATAGGATAGGTTGGCTTTCTGGGCTGGAAACTTGCATTGCTGGCTCACCTTGAACTTCTCATCCAGCACCACCCCCAAGTCTTTCCCCTCAGGGTGACTCTTAATCCATTTTCCACCCAACCTGTATGTGTGCTTGGGATTGCCCTGACCTTGCAGGACCTTGCACTTGGCGTTTTTGAACTTAATTATATTTGCATGGGCTCACCTATCAAGGCTGTTCACATCCCTCTGGATGGCATCCCTTCTGTGTGTTGACTGTACCACACAGCTTGGTGGTGTTGGAGATTTGCTGAGGATGCACTCAAACTGACTGTTTTATGAAAACATTTTCTTTTTTTTTACCATCTAATAGATGGTAAAATCAATGTTCTTGAGAACCATTATGAAAACAAACAAACAAACAAAAAGTTGGACAGTAGGGTGGATGGTTAGACTTTTAAGAGTTTCAGTAGCTGCTAGTT
>VZTM01030767.1:0-11283 GCA_013400555.1 Jacana jacana | reverse complement strand
GGCTGGATGTCGTGGTCTTAATGACTAACCCTGGTCACACCCTTATTTCAGTGAGATATTTACAGGAAGAGATGTTTCAAATGCACAGATTTCTCAAAGTCAGACAGGACAGATCAGAGTGAACATGTTTCTGTGAGGAGGGCCGAAGATCCTGTTGAGTGAAGAAATCCCGATCTCAATGACAGACTGCACGATATTTTTCCCATTTTCCACTTCTTAGCAAGTCCACACCTGGCTAGCCCATCTCTGCAGAAAACAAGTTTCAGAGGTGAATGTACCACAAGTAAAACAACATATCTCATCACCACTGTACCACACGGTAAGATAGCAATGAATTATGAAGTCATTTAGCCCTTATAAATCCCTGTAAGCTTCCTGGGAAAACTTCAATTTTTTAACCCTAACATTGTAGATATGAAGACTACTTCAGACCTTTATATTCACATTTAGTATTGCACTAGATGACTTGGAGAGAGTGAGCATGGAAATATTAATTGGCATCTACACTTGCAGAGATTCCCATCTTTCTATACACTCCTTGAGATTGGCAGCAACATTTTCAGTAAACTAGGATAATATCAAGATGACACTTTGAATGCCTTGAATAGTAATAACTATTTACAAGGTGTGAACTGAATGAAGGAAATGTGATAAAACAGCCCTTCATTAAAGCTTAGCACATAAACATGTCTGTAGTAAGGTTTTACCAAGTCTGTTGCAAAGTTGTCAGTCAACTTCAGTCAGGAAAAATAAAGCACAAAATATATCTATAGCAGTGAGTTTAGGGATCAATTAATAGAGAATTTTAGTCAGTTAAAATACAACTTTATGTTTCCTTTCAGTCAAACTATCAAAACCATCACAGCCTGTTACAGAACAGTTTAGGTACTGCACTCCGAAGAGGAACTATTTTATCAACCTTGCCAGCAAAGAATAAAGTATAGTCTTTACCCTAAGTAGTTTATAAATGGGTAAGAGGCAAGAGAAATAACATAAAAGACAGAATGGTCATTAATGTTTTGCAGCAGACATATTAGTTCCTTTCTTTTTTATTTGCTTTCTTCTTTATTGACTGGTGAAGTTGGAAGATGAGGAGAGGGACAAAGCGGGTGGTGGAAGCAGTGAAAGAGGGATAAGATAACAGGAAGGGATATATGGGTGGCAACTAGAGTGAGGTTGAAGTGAAGTGACTGTGAGGGAAAGGGCAGGAGGAATTGGAAGCAAACAACCAATATAAACTATAAATAAGAACACACATATATGCAGCACTTTATATCTTCAAAGCAGAGGAAAATTGTGTCTGGTGTAAAGTTAAGCTTTACTTCCATTTCAAAGTATTCAGTCTTGGAAAAGTGTTTATAACAGGAAAATAGAAGTAAACCTTTGAGGGCAAAGGGAGTGAGAGGAGAGTCTCCAACTGTCAGGTTTTTGTACTGAGACAGTTTTGGTTTTGACCATCAGACAATATTTCAAAAACGTAGAGCACCATGAATATTCACTTCAGTGGAAAAAAATCAAACTCCTACCAACCACGTACCACTTACTCAAACAAAAAACTGTCAGTACTGTTTCTGTGTTTCATTAAGTATGCAGCTATGATGAAATAATGTCAGTATGATTTAAAGGTTCTCATTAAAACTATGAGATTATGGCATGAAGTTACACTAGGTACTGTCTCTGCATACGTATAATACACTGTATGTAAATCCATGGTATGCCCACATCCCATGTACAGTTCCACTCACCTCATGTCATAAAAGTTATAACAGAATGAGGAAGGATATAATGAAGACAGCAAGGATAATCTGAAAAAAAGGAATAGCTTTCATATGAGGAAAATGTGAACATGACATTTCAGCCTCAGGAAGAGGTGACTGAGAAGGGATAATGTAAAGTCCTATGGTGTCATGAGTGATGTGGAGAAGGTGAATAGGAAACCGTTATTTCACTGTCACTTCCATACAAGCAGTAAAGGGCACAAAATGAAACCAGAAGGTGACTTTCAAGGCAAAGAGAAGGATGTATTTCTTGACAGAGTTCACAGTGAGGCTGAGGAACCACTCTGGTCTAGGACATGGTAGATGCTAAAGATTCACTTAGCTTGAATTCAGGGGATGTAAATTTGAAAGACACAACTTTCAGCATTGGATATCAATGAGACACAAATTGTTGTAGTCTGTAGCTAGACACATTAGTTCTGAAAAGCTATAGGGATATATATTTCTTTATAGAAGTATGCCCTAAAATTGATCATTAGACTAGATGCAGGAATCTTTTAAAGACAATAACAGATACTCCTATTTTTTCCATTGTGCCAGGAACCAAGGTTTTTCTACACTTTGGGTAATAAAGACCCTTAGAGAAGGGAAAATCCTTTGTAACACATGTCTCCGGCTGATCTAAACAGAGAGAAATAGCATTTTTTGGTGACAGTCCTCAGTATAATAAACTAATTTGGAAAGAAGCCCTGAATGTTTAATTTCTTAAAGTAAAACACTGGGGCCTGAGCACTGGAAAAGCCTATGTGACAATCTGAACATGAGATATAGATACTGGGCCTCTAACTCATTTAAATTCCTCTTGCAAAGAAACACCAATTACCACCATCTGTTGGGAAGCAGCTCTGACAGTTATTCAAGAGTCCTAGTTGTAGATGCTTGTTTTCTATGTGGTGAGTTAAAAGAAACGCAATCCTGATTAGAAACCTAAGTTTAGGTCTTTTAAATTGTGGCAGAAGTTTCTCCCTCTCCAGCCACTACAATGAAAGTCGGAAAATTAATCTACTGCATGGAAGTAGTCTTTCTCAGTATGCGCTCTCATTGTCTATACAGTAGTACACAGTGATTATCACTTCACCTGAGTTGGATGAAAAAAATTAGAACCTGTAGATATTACCTCAAAGACAATACAACTTTAAAAACTTGAAAGGTGCTGATGATGCAATGCAGACCATGTGTACATTCTTTAAATAGATTTTTACAGTCTGAAATACATTTTCCTTTTTCTAAGCAACAGCCTAATGAGAAAAAAAAAAAGGAAACAAAAAACCAAACTCAACCATTTTAAGAAACTTTGAAATTGGTTTTGTAATGAGAATTTACAATTACAGTTTTTTTCTAAGATTTTAAAGGTAATGACAAGAAGGAACAGAACCATCACTGCAGATTATGAGATTATGATTAGTTTTGGAAAAGTGGAAATGCTTTATCAAATATTTAGAAGTTTAAGTGCATAGAGGTTAGAGAATAACAGGAAGTACAGACATGCTGCTGAAAAGGATCTGAGGGTTATGACAGATCACAAGCTGAAAATGATCAACAAAATTAGTTTACTGCTGAGATTATATACATGCAAAGCAAACATCGTAATGAAACATATAAACATTGTATGCATTGTTTAAATGACATATGAAGTAGTTAAATTCTGTTTGGCTTTGGTTAGGTCTCAGATACAATATTATGTCAAGTTTGGGGCTTTATGCTTAAAGAAGGATACAAATCAACTGGATTGTGTCCAAAATAAAATTAAAAAAAAAAAAAAATAGTTACAGGTCTAGAAAACATAACCTCTGAAGAAAAATTGAAAGAATTAAGCATGTTTAGTCTAGAGCTAAGGAGACTGAAGGGAGCTATGACAGCAGGCTACAGAGAGGTAAAAATAGGAGATAGGAATAAACAGTTTTCCATGTCCAGCATGAATAGCAGCAACATAAAAGAGAGTTAAATGAAGTTGAGTCTAAACAGTAGTAAAATTTTTCTAGCAGCAAAGATAGCTGAGTTGTGCCAATAGGCTATGAAAGTAGAGTCTTAAACAATGCCCTCTTATGTATAAACAAATAATAAAACCTCTTTGTGGAACGATACAAAGCCAGGACCCAGCAGTCCATCAGAGATCCATCTCCACAAATCTAGAGGAACACAGAGGCCCCAGGTGATGTGGAAAACTTAAGACTCAAAGAAAGTGACAAACTATACAGGTACTTCCCCGAACTGTTCCAGGAGAGCCTCAGCCCCAGTGTCCTGGTGAGAAATCCCTCAAGATGAATCAATGGTAGAGCACCCACTAGACTTCCAGTACCTGAAGGGGGCCTGCAGGAAGGCTGGGGAGGGTCTGATTAGAAAGACCTGCAGGGGTGTTCCTTGTGACTGTCAGGAGGTCAGAATGGATGACCCTAGAGGTCCCTTCTGGCTATGATTCTATGATTCTATATGATTCTATGATTCTGTGACTGATTCTATGGTTCTATGACTGAGGAAGTTTCTGCCTGGGGCATATTATGGCATGCAGGGGAAAAACATTTTGGGTTATATAGGATTTTCTATGGGGTGTTTAGGTGATGAACCAAAGATGGGAAAATGTATTGGTTTAGGTGATCTGGGGAGAAAGAACTGTGTGAAAATCAAAGAGTAAGGAGGCAAAAGGACAAATTTTATGTAACAGTTTCTTGTGGGTATACTTCTCTGGTCATTCCCTGTCATGTAAACAGTCACATAAACTCACACGTAAATTGGTTCACAAAACAGTAGTGTATGGGGACGGGGTATTTAATATTCTATTGTCATATGTTTTGAAATATGTATCAGAAACAATCTGAAGCAGTTGCATTCTTTCAAAAAATGTTGGAATTCAGGGTATAGTTATCAATAAGAAACAGTGTTTTTTCCTCAAGTGTTAAAAAATAACATGAAAGTAATCCTCAAGTGAGAATACTGCTTCCACAAAATGCCTTGGGTTTGGGGTTTGTTTATTTTTTTTGAAAATACTCATGTTTAATTAATCATTGTAGTAAATCTTAGTACCAGTAAAATCAGAGTGTTATGGTTGGTTTGATTTTTTTAAATTATTATAGCAATGGAAAAGGTATAATGAGGACAGGAAAAATGCTGTCTCTTCTGAATATATGAAGAAATGGAGTAATGGTATGTAGTCTATAACAGTGTGTATCATTGTGGTGTGTTAGCTGTATTACATAGCCTCAAAAGGCTATATTGTATAGTCTCAAAGGTCTCAATAAGCAAAATCTTCTACAACTCATAGCAAAACCAACAGGCAGGCACTAAGGGGTGAGTAGCACTGTCAAACTCTTTAGCAAATTGGGCAGAGTTCCTCCATTTGGGAATGAGTCCTGGTTTTCTAACTGGTCAATGGACTGAAAATATATTCTCTGGAGCCCTCTGAAATTGTTACAGCAAGCCCTCACCTGTTGTATGACCCCTCTTTCTCTCTGGCTCCATGATGATTAAAGGGCCAAGTTTCTTCACATACACAATTTCTCCCCTGCCACAGATTCTCAAGAATTTCTTTTCTTCCTAAAAAAGTCTCTCAAGAGGTTTCTTAACAATTAAAGTAAACCCTAACATGTTTTATAAAGACAAACAACTTCAGCAGAATAGACTGATAGCCTTTCTTCAGAATAGCTTGCAAGGTGACCCGTCTAGATTACTGGATAGTTAAGTTTGTGTCCCTGTTTCTTAGCAAACTGAACCAACAACTGTCAGATGAATTCACCAGCCACTTGTAAACCTGCTATGACAGGACAGAAAGCTTTTTAGGGAATGCAACAACAATCTGATATGACTGACGATGGAAGAACTTTTAAATTCATAGCTTAAATCTGACATTAAACAGGTCCAGAAGTGACAGATAGGAGCCCGGTTCCTATCTG
Organism: Jacana jacana; assembly: GCA_013400555.1. Lineage (NCBI taxonomy): Eukaryota > Metazoa > Chordata > Aves > Charadriiformes > Jacanidae > Jacana > Jacana jacana. The sequence goes on along the minus strand of VZTM01030767.1, from coordinate 5,618 downwards.
AATTTCAGGCACTGATTTTTAAGGGGCCAAATTTGGACCAAACTTACACTGTGTCCTATAAACTAATGGGTTTATATGATTTCCTGATGACATACAGGGCTTCTGAGACTCCTGTTCTTAGTCATTTCAGGATAGACTCAGGCTTCTCAATTTACAGACTTAACTGCTATGTCCAGTTTACATATATCCATCAACAGCACAAGGAAGCAGGATCTGGCCTCCCCTAAACAATATGCCATTAAATGATTTACTGAATTTAGAGACTAAAGAATTTAAAATGCCTAAAATAAACACTGTATTGGACATACTTACCTCAATCTCTCTGTGCATTCATTTGGTGTACCAGCACCCAGGTTAGTGATGCAAGAAGGCAATACAGCACCTTAAGGCATAACATAACGATTCCTGAGTTTCTCTGAAAATTTATCTCCCTGTGGTCCAGATGGTGATTTTAGCTGCATTGGAGACCCTATACACAGATGCAGTAAATTTACCAAGCCAAATAATTTTGCCTCTTATGTCTGACAAGTAGACTCTCTGTACCACAGTGTAATTTTAAAACCAAGTTCATTTTAACCAATGTGTTTTATGCAACAAAAAATATTCTAAAAACAGTTTAGCCTAGAGGATCTAGCCTTGTGGCCAGGAGGCCAAGACAGGTTATTCTGCCCCTCTGTTCTGCTCTTGTGAGACCCCAGCTGGAGTACTGCATCCAGCTCAGGGGCCCTCAGCACAGGACAGACACCAATCTGTTAGAACAAGTCCAGAGGAGGTACGTGAAAATAATCAGAGAACTGGAGCATCTCTCCTGTGAGGAAAGGCTGAGATTTAGGGTTGTTCAACCTGGAGAAGAGAAGGCTCTAGGGAAACCTTATAGCAGCCTTCCAGTACTTAAAGGGGGCCTACAGGAAAGAAAGGGAGGGACCCTTCATCAGGGAGAGTTGTGATAGGACAAGGTGTAATGCTTTTAAACTGAAAGAGGGAAGGTTTAGAATAGATATTAGGAAAAAATTCTTTACTGTGAGAGTGGTGAGGCACTGGAACAGGTTTCTCAGAGAACCTGTGGATGTCTCATCTCTGGAAGATGATCTTTAAAGTCCCTTCCAACCCAAACCATTGTATGATTCTATGATCTATTTTGTCATCCTCAAGTAAAACCACTACTTGAGATACATTTTGAGTCCACTAAAAGGCTAATCCTGAAATATCTGTTTAGTAAACCTGACCTTATATATCTGACCTGTCTTTCAACATTTGAAAATTCTCTAGAAGAATTTTGCAATTTTCATCCAGCAAGGTATCACCTCAGAGAGCAAACAGTTCTTCAAGTTCCTGCAGTAAATATATAGTCTACCACTTACCAAAATCCATAGCTTTAACTCAAAAAAAAAAAATCTTCTTTGAAAGACTCTTTGGATATTATGGCAGACAGTTTCAAATCAAAATGCTAACCATTGAAGCAACAAGGTTTTGAAAAGCATTGATGAAAGGCTGAACATATCATAATCCACCTTTAGTAAAATATTGTTCAAAAATGCAGCCATATATACTATGTCTACAATATTTGGCCTGTATCAATCTTAAATTGTGAATCAGTTTACAAAAATCTTATAAATAACTACAGATATATAATTTAAAATACTGGATTTTATTTGCCTTCTAGTTTTGAAACATTTAAGGTATAGATTGTCAAATCTGTGCAACTCTGCAGGAAATGTGCATTATAAAACAAGAAAGAGACAGAGGGAGAAAAAAAAGGATGACATGAAGGCAGGGAGGAAGGAGAGGGCAGGGTTTAAAGGTTTCTATGGCTTTTTTTTTCTTGGAGGAAGAGCTGTATGAAAAATAGTAGATCCCACAAGACCCATGATAAAGTCACTGAATTGAGAGATACTGTACCTTGATGCTTATCCTACAGAAGTTAGACATTGGCTTTGAGTCGTATCATACTGCATGATATGACTATTGTAAGGATAATAGGAGGAAAATTAAATTAATATTCTCCTCAAACAATTTTCTCTTTTAAATTAATGAAACAAATTAATAATAAATTAATGAAATTAAATTAAGTGGGCAACATGGTCTTTCAAATGAAATGTAAAGAATTTGTAATTCTTTAAAAAGAAATAATCCAGAAGATTGGAAGTTAACACAAAATTTAAAAATTTAGTATATGAGTATCTGAAAATTCAAAGAGTTATTCAAGTTTCTGCAGTAACTATATAGTCTAGCACTTACCTAAATCCTTAGCAAAAACAATTCTTAAAGCTTCTAAATCTCCACCCCAATTGCTGCATCATTTTCAGAATTCTTATCACATACTGTAATACAGATCTTCATACTGCATTTCTCCCCCTAACTGTGCTTAGTAAAAATATTCCTTCATTTTTAATATCTTCAACCACAAATTAAGTAAGAAATGTATGCATCTCTTTCCTCCTTGCTTATGTGCTATTCAGAAAATTGCTTTCAACCTTCATTCTGCTGAAACTCACAGAAGCTAGTAATTAACACACCACGTGTTCTGGCTGAATGCTATATAACACTTTCATTTTGATACAGCACAGTTCCTGCAGCAGAGACCAACATCACACATCTGCATGCCTTCCAGGAAATACACCTCCAAAACATACTGCACAATAATAGTTCTGATTTCTTACAATTGTCTATGAAACATTAAAGATTATCTACAGCTTTTGTAAGGCAATGTCTGAGATACCACATCTATTTTTCTCCTAAGTACACAGAAAATCTGTGTTATCACAAAGACACCATATCATTTAATTATTTCCAGAAATAACTCTCCTTTGAGAATGTCTATATGCTTGATAAATAAACTCTAGATGTGAGGAATCTGGAACAGACACCAAGATTTTCAAGAAACATTTCTACAACTATATTATATATGGGTTTGTTTTAAACCTAAAATTCTCTTATATTTTGATATTTTACACAGCTGCATATGAAGAAGTTGTTCTTGTGGAATGCTTTGGTCAGAAAAGATCTCTGAATGTCATCTGGTACAACCTTCTGTTTCAAGAAGGGCTAATGCCAAAAGGGGACCAAAGTAGGTATGTAGGTTTGGTTTTTTGTTTGTTTGTTTGTTTGTTTTTTCGTTAAGTATCAGAAATACATTGTCAATTTCAATGGAAACAGAGCTTGATATTGTTTTCAAATAGCATTATCTGTATTTTACATAATTTTCCTCATGGTTTCAGACAATTTTTTCTCCAGTGGATCAGTAGATTTATTTTAAGGTATCACATGGTATTTTCAATTAATATATTTTAAAAATTATTAGAGGTTTTCAGTTGTCATTTTCCTTCTAGTATAATTTCTTTTCCTAAATTTTTACTTACATCTTTTTCTAAGTCAACATATAAAGGGTCTAGCACATTTTTGACATTGATTGCCTTTTACATAAGATCCAGCAGTGAAGTTTGGTGGGGGAATTTTTTTTAACCTAAGAAAGGAGAATTGTCAAAAAATGGACATTAATGCTCCACAGCTGAAGACAGTGTAATGAGAATATCTCTTTTAATAGTCAGAGGTTACACCCTGTTCTTCATTAGAATAATTCTGTAGTACTTTCCCAGGTAATACTAGACTTAATATGAAGCACATGTAGCCAGAGGATCCTTGAGAGGAGTAAATCCTCAGAGAGCAATTGGTTCATCTCTGTGCAATTCTACTGATGTTTTTTTAAGACCAGATATTGCATTACAGTGAACTAAAGTGAATTATAATGTTGGATAAAGTCACTATATTTATGAAATATTTAATATATTAGAGCTTAATTCCCAGTTGAATCTCATTTCATTGTATCTACAAATTCAGTAGATCACTCTAACATCTCTAAGCATCTCTGTCCCAAATATGTCTTACACTTGGATTGATTTTAAGCATGATACAGATAGCAGTAGGACTAGATTCATGTTCTTAAAGCAGAGAATATACATATGTAAGGAGTGAGGAAACTTTCATAATGCTATATATATGAAAGGTCAGGAAAGTGTGATTCTTTAACGAAGAATTCGGAGAGACAAAGGAAAGCAGACTTTTAATTCAACTATGACAGTGGCAATATCTTTAATTTATTATCTTGTGTTTAAATACAAACATCAGTGTAATATGTAATAGTTCACAACATTGCAGACTCCCAACAGTCACAAAAATGGAATGGGAAGAATAAACTAAAATGGTTGTATAAATATCAGAAATCCATTATCTTTGTCTGCTTGTTCAATTAACATTAGTTCAACCTCATTTTTTTCTCCTGTGCAGGGTGATACAAATGATTACTTTCCATTATTAGAGCACATTTTCTTCTCATCAGTTGCTACCTTTAATGAAAGAACACTCCCCTCTACCACACAGGTTAAATAATTTTGAAGTTGCAGCATAAATAAATGCCTAGAACATGTCAGCTGAAAATCTTAGTTATTTCCTAAAGCTGCAGGTGCTAGAAGTGGTGTAATGAAGTAGAGACAGCTGCAGCCACAGGCTCCAGCCAACTGGAATATGTCTTCAGAGTTACATTGAGCGTAACAAAACCTCACAATGTTTGCTTCCAAGAATGTTATCGCTGCAGTTTTAAAAACAGCATAAATCAAGAGACATGCTCACAAAGTATAGCTGAAGCCACGTTATCTTTATTATAACCCTATATATTATATTTTCCTCATTACAACCTGAAATATGTTGGCATAACCATTCATACTCATCTATAATGTAACTAATAATTACACTTTGAGAAATGAGAACAAAATGAGAACAAAGGATATTGGAAGGCTGGAATTAATCAAACAACTGACCCATCGAGTTGTGAGCAACTAGAGTCATTGAAACTAAAATCTCAGGTACAGGTAAATCATAATAAATCCTTAAGAAATTAGCAGAGAATAATTGACAAGTCGTTGTCACCTACAAACCTTTTCTTCAAAAAACTTTCTTATTGAACTCAATTTTGTTTTAGACCAGTGACACTTTTATTAAGCCTGCCGCATAGGAGAAGGAAAATTAATTTAAAAGTTTAGCATTACAGATATTGAGTGCTCAAGGTTCTGGGGATTATTATTTTTTATTTTTATTAGAACAAGAAAAAACAGCTTTTAACAATAAATAACAACTGGTTACAAGACATTAATTATTTGAAAGATAAGAAACTTTCACAAAGACTTGTCTTTAATTTTTTTCTAATTCCTTCATAATAACTGTCCATTATGAAATAATTCTGTAGTCACATTTTTGGACTCAGGTCTCGTGTGAAGATAGAGGACCTGATGCTGTGAGGTGCTGAGTTTTCACCTTAACACTGCTGGCCAATCTGAATGGTCATAACCACAAAGGGTCAATGCAGGAATTAAAAAGCACTTAATATTCCCTCAGTATTTATCTAATTGTATTTATCAAGGAGCAAATTGTAATTTAGTCATTAGCTTTCTAATTTTCTCGGCCAGATAAGTGATTCAAAAACTGTTAAAATCCATTCAGGGACTTGTTTTTGCTAGAGAGATCCAGCTGGTGTTCCTAAACTCATCTTCGTATCATTTCAGCCCACAGAAGCAGCCAATTTTATTCTACACATTTCCAGCTTAATGCTTAGGTCAGGAACAGGT
>VZTM01030766.1:240-85873 GCA_013400555.1 Jacana jacana | reverse complement strand
CTGTGCTATTAAGAGTACCTCCTTGAAGTATGACCAGCCTTCCTGGGCATCTGTGCCCTTCAAGACTGTCTCCCAAGGGACACTCTCAACCATGTTCCCAAGCAGGCGAAAGTCTGCCCTTCGGTAGTCCAAGGTGACAGATCTACTGGCTCCCTACCTTGCTTCTCCAAGAATTGAAAACTCTGTGATTTCATAATCGCTCTGCTCAAGATGACCTCCTGTCTTTACATCCCCCACAATACCTTCTCTGTTCTCAAGCAGCAGGTCAAGTAGGGCACTTTCCCTGGTTGGCTCTCACCAGCTGTGTTAGGAAGTTGTCTTCCACATGCTCCAAGAACCTCCAGGACTGTTCCCTCTCTGCTGTGTTCTATTTCCAGCAGACATCTGGGAAGTAGTCTCCCACAAGAACAAGCGATCGTGAGACCTCTGCCAGGTGCTTATAGAATATTTCATCAACCTCTATATCCTGGCTGGGAGGTCTGTAAACAAACTCCCACCAACTCTCACCTCAGTGCAGAGAACTCACTGCTTGCCTCCTCTGGAAAGTGACCTGAGTGGGAAGCACCCAGGGGCATGGCACACATGCAGGTCACCTCTTGCTGCCCACCTGAGGCAAAGGCAAGCACCACGGTTACATCTCCTGCCTAGCAAAACACCCCGAGCAAGCCCTGCAAGCTTTCCCCATCCTTCCTGGCTGAAAGAGTTATTGCAAAACCCCACTTTGGCTTTTCTAAGAACAGGACTCAGCTGCCGTCAGACCAAGAAAATGTTTCTCGGCCAAGCGGGCTTTGGCAGCAGGGTGCCGGCTCCGATCCCTGGCTTCCTACCTTCCTCTGAGTTCCATGGGGTACAATGCAGGCAGCTGAAGTCCTCAGGCATATCAACTCTTAATTGAAACTATCCCAGGGATTCATCCTTAGTGGGGAGCAGCAGGGGGAGAAATGATTCTGCCATTTGGGAATTAGCCTGAGTACCTGAGATGAAACGTCCACCTCTTGGCTAGGGTTTACATGTCTGTAACCTGGCCCTGAGATGGATTCCCGCTGTGGACAGTATGGAAGGATCACCACCAGTGTGTGCCAGGGAGACTGGTCCACTCCACCAGCACAGCAGGGACCCTCCTGCGCCAGGTCTGCCTCTACCTCTCCATAAGACCTGCTCAAAACCTCCACTGATGGTTTCTTGGCCAATTAACCACTTCATAACCCATTTAATGTGCTATCTGTAGATCTAGCATGACGGTTTTCCCTTTTTTTCCCTGAATCACATGAAACAACACATGAAATTCCTGCCAGCTACAGAATGGCCTCTTGCAGCCAAATGGCTGCTCACAATGAGGAGAGACATCACATTGGTTGGTCCAACAAGAACTTCAGCAAAGCCCACTAGCTAACATGAACTGCATTTGCACTCTTTCCCTCTGGCCTCTCTTGCCTCCCCACCCCTGTGCTGGAGATCACAGCCCTTTCTGACACTGAGCACCACATTAATGCTCTCCCAGTACCGCAGATCCTGGCTGCTGCTCCAGCCAGCCCTGAAAAGACCCCTGGGTGTGAGTTATCCAGGCTTAAGGAACTTTAAAATATCTTCTCTAGCAGATGTTGTATCACATTCTCCTTTCCTAATGGTCTGGAAAGTATTTTCCTTAACCCTCGTCCAGCTCTAGCTCAGCAATCTCTACCCAGTTCATTGCTTTCCTTCCTAACAGGTTTGGCATCTCCATTCAGTTCCTTGCCTTTGGTTCCCAACAGTCCATAAAGTCCTTTTCTATTGCTCAGAGCCTTATCGAACCTGGATAATCCTCTGCTGTCTTTGGCATCCTTCTCGGCTTTCCGTACCTTGCTGCTATCAGGCTCTGTCTGGTCTCTCCATGACACATCGCTTGTCTATTTTCCCGTCCCTGCTGCAGTCTCCAGGCAGGAGGACCTTCAGCTGGAGCCAATTTCCTGTGTTTTCTTGACCACTCCATAAACTCCACTTGAAGCCATCCCTGTCCCCACATACATTCCTCTGTCTAGGCCTTTCCTCCTCAGGGCAGATGTGTGCTTTGCCGCTGTCGAGACAGGGGCTCTCCTGCAGCACCCAGTGCACACACCGGTGGGTCCTGAACATCACCCCGCTCTGGGCTCCTGTCTCCCAGCCAACACACCAGTCCCCTGGCCGGTGAGCTTCATCACCTAGTGTGGGAGCAGTAGCTGGGATGCATGCCAGCCCAGCATGCCGAGAGGTCCCATGCCACCTCTCCATCCCACTGGCTGGACCAGCCCCTTGGTGCCCCAGAGCCATGTTGGGCACCCTCCTGGCCAGCATCTCCTGGTCTCTAACCCCATGGCTGCCCTGACACACAGCCCCATGTGTGCGGCTGACACAAGACGCCTGGAACTGCAGAGGGTTGGCACCTGGCCATGGGCGATTGGACACCAGGCAGCAAATCCCAGCCTTTCCTGCGTAGCACAGCACAGTGGGGGCTCAGTCCCAGCATGCGAAGCCCCACTTATCTGCTCTGCCGGCTGCCTGGGAGGTTTTCCCAGGGTGGGAAAAACTCATGGGAAAGTAATGGTTTCCTGCTGTATAGATGGACCCGTATTGTGGACAGATGAAGGAGGCAATGATGTAATGGACCTGGTGTCCTGTCCTAGCAGGGACAGCAATGCCATCCCTCCAGGAGCAGAGCCCCCTCTATATCCAGGTCACCCTCACGTCCCCTGTAGTGAGCCCTGGTCTAGCAGGGACTGACAGTGCAAACAAGCAGTGACTGGCTGGTGCACACTCTGATGTCGCCGTGTGCCCCTTGGAGATCACAGGAGACCAGTGAAGCTTCCAGGATCTCTGTATGGCAGTGAGAAGCAGGATTGAGCTGGCTCATTGGCTCAACCTGCCCAGCTGCTCCTATGGGATCCCCAGCTCTGCCCCAGTGCCCAAGACAGTCTTGGGAGGATCCACACTATGGGTTGCCCCAACAGTGGGAGCAGCCATGAAGACCACAATGGGATGGGAAGTTCCAGGTGGGTACTGAGAGGCCAGAGATGCTCCTCCTGAGGAGAAGTCACTGGGCTTCAGCCTCTCTCAGCTCCCCCCAGCTTGTGTGATGCTGCGCAGCCGCACAGCCGGCCACCTTTGGCGCGATATGACATCTGGGGTCATTTCCGCCCCGGGTGACTCAGCCAGGGCTGGAGGCGCCTGTTTGCACCCGCACCATGGCAACCCGCCACCGCAGGCGGCCCCACTGTTTGCAGCCGTTGCCAGAGATGACGGCCGCCTCCCATTGCCTCATGCAGATTGTATGCAATAACGGCAATCTCTGCTCACTCCAGCAGCAGCACGGCTTCCTGATGTCACCTCACCCAGCCCTGCCAAAGGGAAGGCGTGAGCTTTCATTCTGGGAAAAAAAAACACATCAAACCCCCCACTTTGCTCCTTTCTTTGCTCCTTTATTTTTATTATTATTGTTTGCAATGGTTTTATCCCCTGTGAAGGCACAGGCAGGAGCCAGACTGTCTCCCAGCCAGGCCTCTGGGCCAGGTCGGTGCTTCCCACGCTGCGCTGCTGGCTTGGGGCAGCAGCCAGAGCCCTGCTCCTCTCCTCTCCCCTCCTCAGCAGTGGCACTGGCAGCTGAGCAGAGATCCAAGCAGAGAGCAGCTGCTCCCATTGCCTGTGTGAAGGAGGCTTTGGGTGGCCGTAGTGTTTCACACCCTGAGCAGATCAGGCAGGTTGCACCACTTCCTATCACAAACATTTCCAGCTCCTTCCCAACACTCTTCCAGCTCTTTTATACACACCCTCTTTCCTCTCACTAGGATGCTGAGTTAATCCAAGCAGGAGAAGGCATAGTCTGGCAGCCAGGGAGAACATCATGCTGGCAGAAAGAAGCAGAGCAGCACAGGAGCTGTGAACACAGGCAAATGTGGGAAAGCAATACTCAGCCCCACACTGCCTGGGGAAGGATCAGGGCTCACAGCTCCCACTGGGTGCAGAGCAGACCCAGCATCTGATGATGATGATGAACAGTTGTAGGCTTGTGTCTTCATCAGCCAAGCAGCCTTCCCTGGCTGGGAAGAGGATGGTGCCTCCCAGACCAGCCACCCTGGGATCACTGCTGCTGGAGTCCAGCAGTCAGCACACTCAGAGCAGCCACATCAGGTCACAAATAGGCATCTCCTTGGTGGAGAGCAATGAGCTGCTTCCTGGCACCACACTCACAGAGGTGCTGATATTGCTGGGATGGCCAGCACACCTTTAGCATGCTAAATCTCATCATGTAGATCACTGGGTCCCTAAGAAGGACCATAAAGGCTACAAAAATACTCTAGTGCAGGTTTTCCTGGACACAGTCAGTGAAGTCTGCATTAGGCCTGTGGGGGGGCTGTAGTGCCAAAATTCAAGGTCAACTTCCAGCAGTTGGATGCTTAAGAGAGATGTCATTTCAGGCGCTCTGATGCAGCCTCTGCACTTTCAGTATGATAAATGAGCTCAGAATGGTTAGAAAAAAAGGTTTAGGGTCTTGCAATTTTCTGTTCCCAAGAGTTTCCCTTTCCTTTTTGCTTATATAGTCAAGTTGACATTCCTCTGCACCAACTGAAACTCCCTCTGCCCACTTTTCCCTGGGCCTGTAACCCAAGTCTCACTTGAAAGAAAGACAGAAGCTTCAGGGGAAAGATCTCATACCTTCCCCCTTGGAAACTCTCCCCGGTTCTTTGAAAATAACAGAAGAGGTGTAAAAGTAAAATGCAGCTCTAGCACCAGATGCCAACTTCTCTTCTCAGGCTCCTTGCTTGGGAAAGCCACACAGGACCTGGCACAGGTCCCCAAGGCTCTCGGGGTAGAACAGCCTATCCCCTCCTCTCCTCACTCCCTGACTAGACCTTCAGTCTCCAGGACCATGATTCATGGTCTCGTCTGCTTCTCTTTACACTTCTCTGCCTTCAGTATCTCCAGCTGCCTCAGTATTTGTTTGAGGATGTTGCTCCCCATCAGCAATGAGGTCTGACCCCCTCTTTGCCACCTCTGCAAAGCTGTTTCCGCTGGCAGCATGGGGCTTCCCCAACCCACCGCTTTGCAGAACTGGGATGGGAAGTAGCAACTCACCGCCTGAGCTTGCAGAGCTTCTACTGCTTGACATCAGCTGCACGGTCCCACTTACCATTGCCCAGATAAGAAGGCAGATTTCTGAGGTGTTAGGAGATGGGCAGACATTTTCTTGAGCTAAAAGAGAGCAGAGCTCTTTGAGTTTAACACAAATCAGCCTAAAAATACCCAAAGCAGTGGTGAGCTGGCTACCACCCAGTGACAGCTCAGCTTCATCCCCATGAGGCACACACAGCAAAGAGCAGGAACCCCCTGCAGCTGCAGCCCCTGTGCCACCCTTCCCTGTCCCTGTCTGTCCCCGAAGGGGACACAGCTTTATTTGCAGAAATACACTAGCAGGGAAACAAATCATTCGCCATCCTATGGCAGGTGCCTGGCCCCACCTGTGCCACAAAGTCTGCTTTGAGTCCCCAAGGCATCAGAGTCTGCATGGATGAGACACAAAATCACTGCAAGGGAAGTGCCAGAGGTGTCACATCAGTGTCCCTATCAGTGCTGGCAGGGGGTGCATCGGTGGCCCTGACAGTGTCTCAGTGAGGCAACACTGAACCAGACCCTCTAGCTTCCTAACATGTGCTATCCCAGATGTGAGCTACAGCTGACTCCCACAGGCATGATAGCAGGCCACAGCCCTGTCCCTGAGCTGCAGCTGCTGCTTTTGCTAAGGACAGCCCTAGGGAGCAATGCTGAGGGCAGCACCCTGCTCTAAGGCTTCTCCTTGCCAGCTGTGGGCTCAGGGACACACCTGTCCCCAGCTTCAGATTAAGTCCCGCCCCATCTGTGCTGGGAAGAAGATGCAGGGCCAGGCGACCCACACCCCACCCCTCCAGCTTGCATTCTGCCTTCAGTGAGGGCTGAAGCAACATCAGCATCTCTTACAGATCAGCTGAAGGACCCCCCCAGCCTCCTTTCTGCCTCGCTCTCCTTTGGGCTTTTTTCTGTACAGAAACCCATAGAGCCAGGGTGGGGAACAGCAGCAGTTTTGTTTCTGAACCCGTCCTGTTTCCTGTCCTTGCCAAAACCTCTTCTGCTTCCCTACCCTTCTGCTTTGGGGCTTGCCCGCACCCAGCTGCCAGAGGAACGGGTGATGTTGTTTGTGTTTTTTCATCACAGAGATGAACTGTTTATAGCAACTATCGCTCTGCAATCCGCAAACTTCACTGATCTCAGCCCAAGCTTCCGAAATAATGGCAGAGGAAGCACAACCCCTTCCTCTACAGCCAGAAATGGTAGTGTTTCAGGTCATTGAAGCAGAGGACCTTTGTGCTGGGCATCACCATGCTGGAGATCACCCAACAACTTTTTCTGTCCCAGAAGGGCACCTCAGGGCTAGGACCATGCCCTGACCCCACCTGCAATGGCAGCAATGTACCCATGACTGCCAGGTGGTGACCAGGAGGGACTCGGGGGCTGCCAGCCACCTCCCAAGGGTCTCCTCTCTGCCTCAAGAGTAGTGGGAGCACCCAGTAGGATACATCAAGCTGGCATTCCTCAGCTGCTCCCAAAAAAAGCTGGGATTTGCCCTGAGCAACCTGCTCTCACCTGCTTCCCCTTCTGCAGGAGCAGCACAGCCAGGGTATGGCTGCAATGGGAGGGCAGGAAGCTTCTCTGCCAATTCCCAGGTCCCACCTGGGCTTAGAGCCGAGAGCATCGCAGCTGAGCTGCACTGGAAGCCATGCTGCTGCCTGTCTCTGCAGCTCACGCTCCAAGCCACAGAGATTTACTGTTCAATGGAGAAAATATTGTGTCTGCTGACAGCCCACCTCCCCGGCACGCCAGCCACTACTGAGCCTCCCTGCACCTCAGAGGGGAGCGCCTGGCTCAGGCATGGATTTCCTATCCAAATGCAATACAGCTGTTTCTGCTTCCTCTCCAAAGACCACAGTGAGTTCAAAAAAAATCAATTTATCATGTATTTTCTTTGACCAAGTCTCCTTGTGGATGTGTCCCATGCCTGAACTGCCCAACCTCACAGCATCAAGGCCAGGGCAGGCAGAGAGCATGACTTGTACAAGCACAGCACTCAGAGGGGAGTATCCTGACAGCAAGTCCTGGGGCTAAACACCATCTCAGTGGGAGTGTCTGTTGCAGGGCAATCAGAGAAATAGGACAGTCAGAAGGAGCTTCTCAGGAATCAATCAATACCCAAGGGCTTGTCCCCAGAGCTTACTTGAGGGACTCCCAGTTTTTACAACCCCTCCCAAGGCATAGCATGGAGTGACTCAGCTGCAGGGTCAGGTTTAGCTTCTTTGCGGTTTCCTGAGGCTGCACAGACCTTGCACAGTTCCTGCATCCCTCCATGTACCCAGGGCAGGGAGAGCTGTCCCCAGCCACCACACTTACCTTGCCAATCAGTAGCAAGGACCAAAGCCAACAGCATCCCTGGGCAAGCACACAGTAAAGAGCAATGCTCTGCCTCCTGCCCCAGCTATGGCCACTGCCCACAGAAAGGGCTTTGAGATGGAGGAATGGGCAGCCCCAGCCTCTACCCAGGCAACACTTGTTTTCCATACCTCTCACTGGTTCCCTGCTTGTGCCTTCTAACCGGGCCCCTTGCACCTGGAGTTAGCTGCTCCTGTAAAAGGCCCTGTTGGGAAAGACTCGGAGCTCAATCCACGGGTCTCTTTCCCAGTTGGACACAGTTATGCAAGCCAAGAGGATGACAAGGCTTGTGTTTGCTGTTATTTTTAATGCTGAGGGTAAATGCTATTTCACAGACACGCTCAAGGCTGCTGAGATTGTATCACCAGTTTGCTTTGAAGCGCTATTCACAGAGGAAAGCCATGTTCCCAGTGCCCCAGGGGTGGGCTAGGTGCCAGGAATGGTGTAGAGCAGGACTGTGTCTTGCTGCCTGGGAGCCGTGGTTGCTGGCATCACCAGGAGGCTGCTGGTGAGGTCAGCAGTGGGAAGGGAGACACTGAGCCTTACAATCTGGCTGGGAGACATGATGGTGGCCACACAGCAATAGCAGGGGTCTGCCTTTGACACAGACGCCTGCATTTGTTGTGTTAATAGGGTGAGAGGGGAGGCAATGCTGGCTGGTCAAGTTTGTCCCACTGAAGTGTGTTGGTGGGTGCAGTGCCTTTTGGCACTAGGCACATAGGAAGTTTTAAGATGCTTATCAGATCGGGCTGCTTTTGACACCAAAGATTTTGACATTAGACATGTACATCTGACCCCTGAGGGTTTTGGCCAAGTACCAGTATGGCCAGCGTGACAGTAAGATGCAGAGCAGCCTCTAAGGAAATGCATGCATAAACCATAGACAAAAATACCCCAGTGTGTTATAAATTATCTCTGAATATGTAAATGGGGTGGTTCAGGTTAGGGAAAGCCATGGTTAAGAAACCATTTTAGAAACATCCCTCAAGTTAACATCTTTTACCCCTGTCTGTTCTTTTCTTCCAGAGGGATAAAGAGTTTGAAATACAAAAGAGCAAAGTGCCTGTGAGCCAGCTCTCACTTTGTAATACTGCACCTTTGCTTTTCTTACTGAAGGAGGCTGGTTCTGCCTCGCCAGTAACCTCTTTATTCAGCATTTCTGTAGGGCTGCTCTGAGCAATAGCAGCGAACACCAGGTTTTCCTAATGTGACAGTCAACTGCTTCCCAGCAACACACCTCCCTACCCCAACTGAGGGCTGAAAAGCACCATCTTAGATCCTGGAGAAAAGACCTGGGGACTGCCCAAAGGCACAGCTTTCCAGCAGGCACTGCCAGGGGCTGGGACAAAGCCAGGAGGTTGTTGAGTGCTGGAGAGACCACGAGTCAGCAGCTTCAGCCCCTTGTCCAGCTGCACTGCATGCTTCTGCTTGAACCCCATTACAGCTGCAGGCAACAAGAGGTGGTTCGTGGTGGAAGTCACCACATTTTACTCTTTTGCATATGTCATGACACAGACCTAATGAGGCCATGGGTGGGGTATGACCTTCTCCCCAAGCCCAAGAAGACCAAGCCTCTGGGCAAGCACTGGTACAACATCCACCACTCCTCTCCCTTGGGGCACGCTCGGTCCTAGGTGCCCACAGCACCTGGGGGCTGCTTTTGTCCCACATGGCTCAGGCAGCCCCTGGGTTGGGCAATCATGGGTAGGAGTCCATGCACAGCAAGAGCAAAAGCACATGGAGCCATCTCATAGTGTGGAGCTCAATCCAGAGGCCATGGGAGGTCCCTAGACAAGTGGCAAGCACTTTGAGAACAAGTCCCCCAGGACCCTGACTTACAGAGAGAACAACCACTATATGGGGGCAGCATCTTTTGGTCTGGGTTTATTAAAGACAGAGAATACAACTGTGGGCCCAGCCACCAGAGCCGGGTGTCAAAAGCAGGGCTGGGTTTTGGCTGGAAGGGCGATGTCTCCTCTCCAGGCGGCCTTCAGCAATACTGGCCAAATTTCCTATCCGGCAGGGCGTGCCAACACCCCCACCCCAGCAGTGCTCCATCTGGAGCACAGCCCCTTTCCACACCAGTCCCAGCCTTGGTTACTTATTGCTTTTAATGTGCTAGTCTAGTAGAGAGTGAATTAAAAACATAAATGCATGTCTGTCGCGGTGTGTTTGTGCCGTCTTCGGGCTGTGCTGGGAACCCTGGCCGTCAGACCTGGAGAGGGATGGAAGAAAGGGGCAGATGAAGTCAGGCTGGGAGTGGAGTGGAGACATCCCAGGGACAACATTATTCCAGAGCATGCCCTGTCTTTGCTGACGGGCTACAAAGCAAAAGCGTTTGGCGTCAGAGCTAAGCAGGTGCTGACGGTCAGTTGGGGCTGGTGGAGAGGAGGAGCTGGCACCCAGCAGGTTGCTCCTGAGCACCAGTGTGAGGGCTGAGAGTCACAGAGACGCCGCAGCATGCCTGCCTTCCCCACTTCCCTTAGGGGGGTCAGCCCCACCAGCCCATGCAGCCAGAGGCAGAAGGGGAGCTCCGAGGGAAGGCACCAACCTGAGGTTTACTTGAACGTGTGGCTCTCGGCTCCTCCCCGGCCGAACCCTGGAAGCAAAACAGAGCAGGGTCAGCATCGCTGTGAGTGCAGCGAGGGATGCACCTTGCCAAGAGACAGGAGCCCTGAGCCCTCTTCCCCTCCCTCCCACAACCCCAGCCACAGCAGCCCTACCTTTAGGCCCAAACAAGGCGGCATAGCAGGGGTGGTTGCAGTACGGCTTGCCATCATGCTGCGGGGAGAGAGAAAAAGCATCAGTCCCAACTGTACCCGATAGCCCCCAGCTCCACCTCTGCCCATCCCACCGCTCCTGCAGCCCCTAGCTCCAGGGGACAAGGACTTCCTAGGCAGCAAACCTCACCTCTGCATGGCCTCCAGATGTCAGGGTCTTGTTACACTTCTCGCACCTCAAGCAGGGCCGGTGCCAGTCCTTCCCCAGAGAAGTCACCTTCTCGGCTGCCATAGAAAGGAGGTGGGTTAGTTGAGGCACTGAACACATGCAACAAGTTGGTTTTGCCAGGTTGATCTCACTACCACCAACCCTAGGGAGGACATCTGGGGGAATTTTCTCAAGTGTACTTGTCCAGGATAGAGGTCACCGTGTTTCAAACTCAAGTGCTCACTGTGCATGCACATCACCATGCCCATACCCAGGCACCTGGGTCCAAAACCATACAGATGGACAGACTTCTATTCATCTTCCAAAGATTTGGGGACTTCTCCCCTTCGAACACCGTCCTGCAAGGGAATGAATTTCTCCCCAGCCAGTTGGAGCCCAAGTTATCACTAGAGTTTCCAGGGCTGAAGGGGGGATGCTGGCAAGGACCAGGAGGCAAAGCCATTGCTGTGCCCTGCCCCCAGTACAAACCAGACCCCTCGAGCCCCTGGCAGTCTGGCCACAGCTCTTATTTTGCACACACCACAGCAAAGAGCAGAGCTGGAGGTTGGCTGGGGTTCAGGAGGCTGCGGAGGGGACAATGTGCTGTTTTCTGGGGCCAGGACATGTTTATGAGAACAGGGTAGCTTTTAATTGCAGCACAGCGGGGGAGGTGGGTATTTTCTGCAGACACACGTGCTCTTCATATTGGCAGCTGTGCTCCTGGGGATTTATTAAGTGATAAAGCAGAGCTTTCTACAGGAATCTCATCCAAGAATTCTCCCCATGCCTGCAAAAGGAGGACAAGCAATGGGACCAAGCCGCTGCTGACAGCACATGCCCCAGTAGGGGGGGACCTCAACAGCCTGAAGCACCTCTTTTTTGGAGTCCAAATACATCCACAAAAACTTATGCAAGGAGCAAGCTGGCGGCTGCAGAGGTGGGAGCGGGGGCAGCACCCAAATGTCACAAGGCAGCCCCGCTGCCGTCCCCAAGTGGCACAAAGAGCCTCCTGTGCCCATAGCCTGGCGGTGGCTGCAGCATCCTCCCCCAGGGCAGCCCTAAGAGCCCAAGCCTGGCTGTGGTGGGGCCTTCCCATCCCAGAGTTTCTGCAAAGAGCTCAACCTCTCCACCTCTTGCACAAGCATTTGCCCCAACACTTGGGAAGGAGCTCTGCCAAGGGTTGCTGCAGCAAGGTTCTCTCCAGCCCTCAGCAACTCAGCTGCAATGCCCCTGGAAAGTTGTTGGTGGCCCTGCATACCCCATCCCCAGTCCTCTTGGCATCACCTCCTCCTCACCTCTCCTCTCTACAGACACGATTTGGCCAAAAGCAGACCAAGGAATGCTTGAGCAGGACTGCCAGGCTCTAAGAGCGCCAGGATGCCCTGGAGCAGAGCTTCCTCTGCCTCCTCTGCCAGCACTCCTTATCTCCAAGCACAGAAATCGGGCAGTGAGCTCAGTCCTCCAGCCACTTTTGAACCCTTCTCAGCCTCGGCATCAACAGAGAATGGTTTCGTAACAGCAGCCTGATAAGCGCAGGAGCCAACCCCCTCCTTGTTCAAATGGCCCCATCCCCATGCCCCTACAGCCACACCTGTAGGTATGGCAAACCCAGCTCACCCCAGCTGGGATCAAAGCAGATCCACAGGGACATGGGAAAGGCTGACACCAGCTCCTGGTATCAAGCCACGTGGGTAAATGAGGTGTCCTAGGACCATTGGTTGCAAAAGGGAGCCACAAACTGCATTGTGTCAAACCCCCACATCAAAGCCTGGCTGCAAGCAGTGGGTTCATCAAGCAGAGATGTTCCCCAGTCACAGGAGCCATGTCCCCAGCAGCCCTCCACAGGGAGCATCCACGCCAGACACAGCACACCTCCCCAGGGTGGGCATTACTAACAAACTGACACGTCTGTTTGGCAGGGAGAACAGCCCCTATGTTTGAGCCTCTGATTTCTTTGGCAGAGCAGAAGTAGGAGTTGGGGTGCACACACAAGCAGAGCAGAAATAAAGCATAAGTTAGTGACAGCACTCGGATCCCAGATCCCTCATCTCTAGTAAATGAAAAAGCAGGGAATGCTTATAAGCTGCTCCCAGCAAACACCCTCCAGTTCAGCCAAATCAAGGAAGTGGGGAGGTCTGGCAGCTGGAGCCTGCCTGTTACAGCAGCTGCTATCATCAGGGCAAGAGGCTCAAAACCTTCAAGTTTGGAGGGGACAGGGCAGGACAGCAGGACCACGACACTAGAAGGTGCAAGACCCTTGAGCTTTGAGACCTTGGGTTGGAGGGTGGACACCTGCCTGAAACCCAGTCAGCAGCCCAACAAGGCTCAGGCCAAGTCTGCAATGGTGGATTAAAAATAACACCCCAGGGCTGTCATCTCACTGTTCTAAACCACACGGGGTAACATGTGGGCAACCCACGGACCCAGGAATGTGCTGAGGGCAGGATTTGCCCTTGGGAAGGTGCTTGCTTGCCCACCCAGGCTTTCAGAGCAGCACGCTACACTGGCTGGGCCTTTCATCTCCAAACTGACACAGGGCTGCAGGTGATGGGGGAAGGAAATAGGGCTGAGCTCCCGCGCCATGTTGCAGCCCTGTCTGCAGGCTGGGGGTACCCACCGCATCCCACACTGTGCAGCGAGGCACGTTCTCCTGGGGTGGATTTATATGGCTACCCACCTGGGGTGAACAACTTTGGGGAACCCCAAGAATTTGCAGTGCTGGGGTGCATAACATCGGGACACCCGGGACCCACGGCGCTGGGGTGTACAGAGACCTGTGAGCACCAGGCTGCCCCAGAGACATGCAGAACCAGGGTGCCCCGAGGACCCAAAACCTGCGGGGGTGCAGCACCGGGGCAGCCCAGCTTAAGCAGCCCGACATCCCTGCGGGGTGGAGGCAGCCGCGGGGGGGAGCAGGAAGCCCTTACCGAAGTAGACCTCCTTCTGGCAGCGGGGACACTTGGGCATGCTGGCGGTCCGTTCGGCTCGCCGCTGGCTCCGGCTGTGGGATGCTCCGCGCCCGCCGCGCCGGAGTTACTGCCCGGCCGCCCCGCCCCGTCCCGCCCAGATGTGCGGCCCCGCCCGCAGCTGGAGGCAGACGCCCGAGGGACTCCCAGGGCGCGGCCCCGCACCCCTTCCATCCTGCACCCCTACATCCTGCAATGCTGACACATGCAACCCCCTGGCCCTTTGCATCCTGCAGCCATACACCCTTGGGTTATGCTCCCCTACACCCACACTCCCTATATATCCCTACACCCACTGCACCCCACACTCCCTGCACACCCCACACTGCACCCCAAGTCCCTGCCCGCTCTCTGCCCACGCTTGTGCTGTGTGGGTGGCCCAGAGCCCCACTCTGCGTGGGGCTGGAGGTGTGATTGGCATCTGTCAGTTAACCGTGCTCCCAGATAAAGAGTCATAGGGCATTGACCAGCAGGGCTCACTCCCTCTGAGCACAGATTTGTGTCTCCCAAGGCATTACAAAAGTCGACCCTCAGGCAGCATCTCCTGCCCGTGGGGAAGTCTGGGGTACAAAATTAAGCAGGAGGGAGCTGTAGGGCTGTAACCTCCCTTTTGCAGGACCTCAGGAAAGATGTGGGTGTGGGACATGGCTCCGCTCACCCTGAAGAGACAGCCCATCTGCATCGCTGACTGTTGTCATTTTATTAAGAGTGAGGACTTGCTGTTCCTTTGTGCTTGGCTGAGAAGGAAATGAAAAGCCTATCCAAAGGTCTGTTTTGTATGAAACAATCTTCCCTAGGGCACGTTGCTGTGCTGCAAAGGTCATGAGGGCTTGTGAAATCCAGCACCAAGACGCCTAGTGTCTGCCTCCTGAAATGCAGGGCACGCCTCACCCTCCCACGGGCATGAACACCGCCCTGTCGACACCGTAGTCCACTCATGGGTGCAGGAGAGGCAGCAAGCTGTGCCTGGAGGCACAGTTCATGGCTCAACTGGGATTGCTTTATGACCCAGACTGGCTCCAGCCTCCCTTCATAGTGGGAGCCCTCATCCTGTTGATGCTCCCCGCTGCTGCCCTTGGTCCCAGGGTCACCCCACCTGCTGGCAACGTCACCACAGGCTGAGGAGCACCACCAGCACGCTGTTGCAAGGGCACCACTGGGCTCAGCAGGGCGGTCAGCATCCTGCACTGGCAGGGACACCACTGGGAAGCCCACTGCTGGATAAGGTTTGAGTCACACCAAGGCAGTGCTTTACAGCATGGGAGGAGAGGTGTCCTGCTAGGACTGCTGCCTCCACCCCACCTCCTCCCAGTCCTTCCCACCCTGAGACACCACACACATGCAAGCACTGCATTTCAGCCATGCCACATCCCCCTGCACCAAGCTGCAGTGCTCTACAAGCACCCAGCTGCATTGCCCAGGCCAGGACCCCCTCCCTGCACCACATGGGGTGCAGCTGGCACCCTGATGAAATGTGGGGGGCAGGGCATGTCCTCTCCCCTCTCTCAGGCCCTTGCTTCCCCTCCCACATGGTGCCAGGCTGCTTTGAGGCCACTGCCCATCTAGGACAGACAGTCTTTAGCTGTTCTCCCTTTTAAGGCAGGTTTTGTGCCAGTGGGCAGCTGAAAACTGCCCTCTCACGGGTCTCCTCCAGTTGGCCCAGCCCTGCGGCTGGTCCCCACAGACCAATCAGTCTACAGCAGGAATGCTCCTGTCCCAGCCAGGGCAGCCCATTGCCCCAACATGGCACCACAGTCTGACTGACCCAGCTGAAGCAGAGCCCAGCCACCCCCTCCTCTCCGTTCCTTATGCACTTACTGGATGGAGACTGTTCATACCACAGAGCAGGCACAAAACCAGTGGCAGCTCTCACTAAGCAGGTGCTGCTGGGCCATACTCTGCTGCTCTCTGCTAGCCCTGCCCACATGGGGCTTTATGCCTGACAGCCACCCCCCTAGCCCCTCCGGTTTAGCCTGGCCAGCTCTGCTGTGAGGACACTCTCACCTTGTGCTACCCCCAGGCTGCTTCATGAAGGGGTGAGCTGAAGCGTGGTGCCAGCACGCAGTATGTCATGCAAACCTATGAGAATTATGGAGAGCCTATATTGGGGTGAAGGTTGCCATTGGTCAGAAGCCCCAGTTTCTATGCCCTGCTGGGGCCGTGCATGCCTCCTGCTCATTGCCACTGCCATGCTCTCATCCCATCCGTCAGTGGGTACATATGACAGCAGGGCAGCACAGCAAAGCCGTGCTGTGGAGGGTCCCTGGCAGTGTGGGAGGAAGGGCTGCAGGTGCTCCCGAAGCACAGCATCCCCTCAGGAGCCTGTGGAATGCAGTCTCTCACTTATTTTACAGGGAGAGAGTCCATAAACACTCCTAATGCCGGAGTCTGAAACCCATCAGAGCGCCATGGCGGGGCAATAAAACGAGCCCTTGCCGGCCTGGCTGTAGAGAGCTGGCTGGAAACACAACAGAAGCCCAACTTTTGGAAAAAAACACTCCTTCCACAGTGCAGGTCCCCCAGGAATCAAAACCATGCCACAACTATCTGCAAGCTGGTTTAGAATGGCACTGAGCAGGGGCCAGCTCATCCTTCTGCAGCAGAACACTGCCCATGGCACCATGGCCAGACGGGCAAGGGCAGGCAGTGGACAAGCTCTGGTGCTCTAGGGAGCAGCAGGAGAAGGGCAGGGATGGTGTCTTCAGCAAAGCCAGGTCCAGCCTGAGCACCACTTCAAAACAAGCTTCATAGACTGCCAGGGAAACAATTCAGCCAATACCATGGGAGAACAGCTTCCTCAGCAACACATCTTATCTTATCTGAAGACCTTGTTCCAGCTAATTTACCCATTAGAGCAGAGCACGCCTCAGCTGTCTGTGCCCTCTGATAGGAATCTATGGGTGAGGCTCCATCCTAGGGTATCAGGCATCAGCATTCCTTGATGACGTAGAAATGGTCCTCAAAAAACCCTGGGTTATCCCATTTGTTTGTTTGGGTGGCGTTGTTATGGCAAGGGTTCCTTCCCTGGTCCCTTAGTGAGCAACAGTGAGAGCCAGCACCACCTTCCCCAGGTCCATCTGCGACACATTTGGCATAAGGTTCTCACAGGCCCCAAGAGCCCCCTCCCAAGTGTTTTCCAAGTTGTCAGGGCAGGGTTTCCAGGTGAGAGCTCCCTGACATGCTGGAGCTGTGGGCACATGCTGCCTGCCCAAATATCCCCCTCCAGCAACTTGACCCCTGGTAATTATCCAAGTAATGACTGGAAAAGTCACTGGCATTTTAGCTGGCAGGGTGGGGAACATAAGCCGATTTGGGTTTGTTTTCCTAACACAGCAAGAAAAACCAGCTATTTCCGTGTAGCAAAGCAACCCGTCTGCCAGGACAGCAGCTCCCGGCTCCCCTCCTGCCCCCTCTCACTGAAGCAGCAGGGAGGCTCCCCTCCCACGCTTCTCATGGCACAGCCCCCTCCAGCACACTAGCATAGCAGGAGGAGGATGAAGGTGAAGGCACAACCCAGGAGGCTGGTGGCACCCCAGGCCAGTGTTTTCCCCACGCTGTCACAACTGCAAGTCCTGCAAAATCTCCTTCCCCAGCCATATTTCAGCCCGCACTTGTGTGAGCCCAGGGCCTGTTCAGCCAAGATGATTTGTTGTAAAATATGCCCTACCCAGCTCAGCATGGGACTCTAATTTGACAAGAAAATCACAGGGTAGCTCAAAAAGAAGCCTGGCAGAGGCTGGGGGGAGCTGCCAGACATATGATCGCATCAAAAGACCCGGGAGATGCAGACGCTGTGCAGCAGCACAGGGTACCCCGCGACGGGGGGCTGGTGCACCCTCCTCTACCCACTTGCCTCCCATCACCTCCGGATTTGCACGCGGCTAATCCCATTATCAGGAAAACAACAGCACGGAGGCAGCTGTCAGGGCAAATTACACCCTAAGGAAAAACTCTGGGGTACATCTTCATAAAGCTGACAGGAGGCCAACGGCCAGGAGTAATTGGGAACAGGACAGCAGCAGGAGAGGCAGTGAGGGAGCAGGGGGCTTGGGGAAAGGGCCACCCGGGGGGATGGCCCGGGAAGCCCAGTACACCCACCAGCACACTGCCACTGGTGCTGCAAAAGCCCAAATGGTTTGAGCCTGTGAAACACGCTCGTGGCCATGCCACGAGCTGCGCTCCCCGCCCTCCTAGACATGGGGCAGAGTCTGTCCCGCCATGGGCATGGGCAATCACATGCCTGTTTCTAGCAGAAACTGTAGAAACAATTCCAGCCCGGTTAAGGCAGCTGGCTGCCCACAGCAGTCACTTGTCGGGTCAGCCCTCAGCCTCAAGAGTCATGGTGGGAATGATTATCACGCGGTTAATATTACACCGTGTGAGCAATAACAAACACGGGAGCCTCGGGCCAGTTCCTGGCCCAGCAAGGCACTGCCACGTGGCACAGAGACTTGGTGGGGACAGGGTGAGCACTGCTCCTGGCAGAGCATGGGGCTGCCTGTGCAGGGCCACTCTGGGGCTGCATCTGGGATTTTCATCCATAGGACAGAAGAGCACAGTAGCCCTCACCCACCACTCCAATCCCTCCAAATCCCAGCTACATGGAAAAATCTCCTCCAATTTCACCCAGGCACCGTTCCCTCAGTCTCCCTGCACGGTCTGGCCAAAGTCTCCACTACCATCTGTTCTTTTCTGCAAGCTTTCCATTAGTGGCATCCCAAGGAAACCTCCTGGCTAAATCCTGCCGGGGGAGGGTTTGGTGCATTTTCCTGGCACAGCCTCGGCTGTTTCTGTTGTGGCTATTGAATCCAGCCAGGATCATCGAGGAAGCAACGCCCACTGCTTTAGGAAGCCTCCCAGCACTCATGAAGTATCTTCTCTGCCTGCCAGGGAGGTGTGCATCCAGGGAGGGTGGGTACCATTCAGTGGCTGCTCACATGCCAGGGACCACCTCCCCAGCCCTGCTCTGGCATGGGGCACTTGCCAGGCAGCGCCATCTGTCCTGGGCTCAGTCCAGGCTGTTGACACCACACCCTTTATTCCTAGTTAAAAATTCACTGGAGGTGAGGCAAAGGGGAAGGGGTGCAGAGGTGTTTTCTCTCTCTGTCAGCACACTGCCTGGTGTGCTCATGCCATGGTGGCAGCTCAGGGAGGGGAGAGGGATGTAGCTGCTCCATTCTTCCTTAATCAAGTAAGACGGAGGGTCAAGACAGAGCAAGAAAGAGGCCAGCAAGAGGAGGAGCCACAGGTTTGCACACCCATTAGCAGTGTGCACGCCTCTATCCCACCAGCACAGGTATTTCTCCCCAGTAAGCGGCCCCAGATCACCCCAGGAGCCCCCATAGGCTCCCAGGGCAGTCCCCTGGCTGCTCACCCCACCCATTGATATAAAGGCTGCGGCAGACCCCAGCCTACATTCTGGGGGAAAGTTCCCAGGCAGCAACAAGACAGGGAGTTGTTGAGGGACAGAGCCAGCATATTCCTCCCCAGTGCCATGGAGAGAGTCTGCACCAGCAGCTCTCCCTGTGCAACAGCCCAGTGCACTGCACTGGCAGGGGGACTTACAGCCCAGATCCTCCTCTGCTTGGTTTCATGCCATTCCTCCTCCTCCTGCTCCATCCTCTCCCATCCCAGCCTGCTCTCCTACACCCTCTCCATTATTTACACCCAGTACCTTAACCTCCCCCCGGCACCTAAACGAAGCCCAGCCAAGCCAGGGAGAGCCACGCCGCCGACTTCAGGGAGTATCGGAGCAGCTGGTTCTTGGCCCTCGTGGAAGCAAGCTGTGCTTACTGAGTCGCTTTTAATATCCCGTCTTAAATCACATCTTCCAGCACTTCATCCCTTTTGGCTTCTGCTTATTGACTTCCCAGCAAATGTGTTAAATGCATCTTGCTTCACTGCCTAGCTGTGCTGCTACAACCCCTGTCAGGTCAGAGCTGTGCTGGAGCTATAGCCATGCTGTCCTGCTATCTTCCTGCATTTCGGGAGCCTCTCCACACCATGATCATTGCATCTCCCTTCTCTGCATGAACTATCTCAGATGTTGTAGCCAAGGACTGCCCTCGTTATTCCTACCCCTGCCGAGTCCCTCCATGATGTTTTCCATGTGTGCAGCCTGCTGTGCCCCTGTGGGACCGGCCCTTGTACATTCATCCGTCCCTTTTCTGGGTCACTAATGACAGCACAAGCGACGCAGCCCCGTTTCTGGTGGCATGGGTGCCTCACCCTTCTGTTGAGAAACCCCACTAGATGACAATCTCCCACTGCCTGGGGATACTCGAGCTGGCACCTGTCACCAGAACTGCCCTCAAAACAGGTTGATCCCACTGTCACGGCAGCTGGTGGGATCCCTGCCCTGCACCCAGCAAGGAGCTGCAAGGCACATTTCCCTGCTGAGCTCAGCTGGCTCCAAGGAAAGCTGGGAGCCAGCAAGGGTAATTGCTCAGGACAAATTCACAGGGCTTGGGGGAATTCCAAGCAAAGCTGCATCCACTTTGTTCTTTGTTTTCCTCCGTACCCTGGAGAGCATGTCTGTAATCACCAGAGGCCTCCAACATTTTTATCCCACTAGCAAGTCTGAGCTGAAAAAAAAAAAAAATATTTGACATTCCCAAGGGGAAGGATGTTTTCCAAACCTCAAATAAAGGAGCATTTTCAGTTCACATAGGCCTCCCAAAAATAAACACAAAAATGCACCAAGGATTAGAGGCCACAGCTGGCTTCCCTGCTCAGGCAAAGTGCCACTCTGCTGTCTTGGTGCCCCAATCCCCACATTGACCCAACAGTGCAGGGACAACCCCAGCACCTCAGTACACACAGAGATAAACCCATGTGGAATCCCAAAGCTCCGCTACATCCTTCAGCTTCCCAGTCTTAACACCCACCTTGTGGACACCCACTATACCTAGGGGCCACCTTCTGGCATGAGGAACACCCAGCCCACCTCATCCCATCAGGGTGAGGATACAGTGAAGAGACATCACCCATCTGGACTGGAATCAGCTGCCCAGGGAAGTGGCGGAGTCACCACCCCCGCCTGTGTTTTAAGAGTGGATTAGATGTGATGTTGAGGGATACGGTGTAGGGGAGAACTTGTAGAGTAGGGCAGATGGTTGGACTCGATGATCCCAAGGGTCTGTTCCAACCAAAATGATTCTGTGATCTGGAACCTCAGCTGTCAGTTTGTCCCTTTTGGGGTAGCAGGAAGCTGTGATGGATGCAGGCTCCCCAGCATCCCCTTGCACAACAGAGTTGGATTTTGTCTATTTTTATTTTCATTGCATTCCCTGGATACAACTCTCATGGGGAAAAGAAAATGTAAGCAAAAAAAGAAAGGAAGAAAAAAAAAAGCCAGCCCCAGACCAAAATAAAATCCTGTATTGACGGCAGCTGCCTGGGAGCAAACAGCAGCCAGGATGCTGTCCCTTCCCTTCCCTGCCTGCCCCATATCCCTTCACATTCAGAACTAACCCAAGTACCAGCCATCAGTGCACCCCCTCTCACCTCTGCTACTGCCAAAATACCCTCCTCCTTATGCCAAGGCCACTGGCTTAAATAGCTGCCAGCAGCCCTACCTCAGCTCCTTCCCATCCCATCACGCTTTCAGGCTCAGGTGAGGGCCTCCTGCAGCAAGCATCCCACCTGGAGACACTGGGAAGATCTGGAAGCACTGGGACGAGACAGGACCCTGCTGCTTAGTCCCTCATCAAGGGGCCAGGGCCAGCGCTCACAGCAAGGACGCTGTTAGGGCTGCTGGGCTGGGTGCACGACATGGGGCCAGGCGGGTGCTGGGGAGGGCAACACCCCACCCTGAGCTGCAGGCAGGGTGGCAGGGAGGAAAATGAGCCCTGGCAGTCTGTCAGGGAAAACCCCTGCTGCAGGGAATTGCTACAGGCTAGCAGAAGAGCTGGCCTATTAAGCTTGTTAATTAATGATGAGAAATAAGAATTGCCATGAGAGCTGGATTTGTGCCAAGGGCTTCACCAGCAGCTGTGCCAGGTCCCTGACGGGCCTCCCCACCCCAGCACTGCTGCTGCTACATGGGGCAGAACTGGCAAAGTTTGGCTGTGAGAGCCCAGCTCCCTGCTGCAGGTCAGGGAAGGAGGTGGCAGAGTTGATGCTGCTCTAACTTCCACAGCAGCCTCCCCTAAAGCATCAGAGGGGTCAAGTCTCTATAGAAACCCCACCAAAACATGAACACACAGAGCCCATTTCCCGGCCCAGGAACTGCACTGCCAAGCTCTCCATGCCTGGGAAAAGGCTGTGTGCCACTGGGATCACTGCAGGGAGAGGGAAAACCAGCAGCTCCTGCACCCACTGCTCTGCTGGCTGCCCAAGCCCATGGCCCAATGCTCCCTGCGGGCACAATGCACAGGCAGAGGCAGCACTCCTATTCTGCAGTACCCATGGTGTTTCCTAGCCATGCCCGGGCAAGGGAAAGGGCAAGGGCAAGGTTGAGGGCTGTGGCCAGCACCCACCCACCCCCCTCCTGCATGGTGATGGAGCAGCTCCAGGGCAGAGGCTGCTACAAGGATGCAAAACATTGCAGGGGCCACCAGACCCCCGTTTTCCTCAGCAAACAGGAATGGTGGGATGGATGCCTGTGTCTCCAGCTGGGGCACAAGCAGCCCAACGGGGCTCTTATAAGAACCTGCTGGAGGAGACAATCTGGAGCAGTAGTTCCCAGAGCCAGTGTTTGCCTTGGCAGCCCCAAGCCTCCATACCTTGCTTTCCAGACACTAAGCTCCTAGGGGGAATAGCTGGGTGTCTAAAACCAGGCCTGGCAGGGGAGCTGGTATCTGGATGGGGACATGGCAGTTCTCAGGGGTTGGGAAGGGGGTGAGGGGGGTGGCCTGTGCCCTTACACTCTCTTAGTTTTTCACATTGCAAAGCCAGGGAAGATAGGATCCCATCCCATCCATCTGCAGGGCCAGCACAGCCTGCTATAAGCTGATCTTGTTCACATCCCAGGGAGAGACCATGGCTTGTGCTGCACCAACAGCAGCTCTGGCCTGGGCAGCTCGGGCTTGGCTGGGGCTAAGGCTGCTCTGTCTTGCCCCAGGAGGAGCCAGCTGGGGCAGGAACATAGTGGCAGGGTCCCCACACTGTCCTGGGATGGAAGGAACGGCGCACAGCACACAGCTTCCCCCGCCTCCGCCCAGAGCTGAGCCACACCACGCATCTCTCAAAACCTTTATTGTCAGCAAATAACAAAAGTCAGCCCTGCGGCTGCACAGGGAGCCTGGGGAGAGCAGGGTGCTGGCACCCCAGGGCTTGCCGCCTCAGGAGTCCCCTCCACAACTGCCTGGACAGCAGCAGGGCTGCGCGTGCACAGGGAAGGAGGGACGCGTGAGACGTGTCATTCTCCAAAGCAAGGGGCACATTTACAACTGCTTATAAATAAACAACGAGAAACCTCCGGCTCTGGGAAGCAGGTGGGCATCCCGCCACTGAGCCGCCAGCCCAATGCGCTCTGCCCTCCAAAGGCAGGGAGCAGCCCACATCCCCAGGACTGCGGCCACCAGCTGCCACCCAGCACAGGCTCTGCTGCCATGGGGAACCAGGCTGAGTGGGAGGCAGCAACTCAAACCAGCTGGCAGAGTGGGCTGGGCACCTGCCTGGTACAAGTACAGATGCCCTGGGGGTGCAAGGATAGGGTTGCAGGGAGGTGCCCAGACCCTGCAAACCCAGCACCCAACGGCAACTGGGGTCGGCCACAGGCCCTGGGGAGAGCATGAGCCAGGGCATGGAGCCCAGGAAGGGTCAGGAGAAGGGTAGTGCTGCCAGATGGACTAGAGCCCACAGGTGACACGTGCCACAGCTGCACTGGTGAGGAACAGGGCTGGGTGTTCTGACCACCAGGCCCCATCCCCAAGCACTATGGGAGGCCTGCCGGGCTCCATCACCCTCAGTGCAGGAGGCAATTGGGAACACCTTCCCATCCCATGGTGGGACTCCTGCCACCACCTTCACCCCATTTTCAGCCCCTCAGGTGCAACCTGTCATCCCCTGCACATGGTGACATCCCCACACCCCCTCTGCTGCTGCTCATACTCAAGGGGCTGGTGGGTGGGCTGGGGAGGGCAGAGCACATTGGGAACCACCACAGATACCTTCTACCTTTGCTTTTAAACACTGAAGCTTATATTAGAGACTATGATATATAACCCAGGGGGCAGGGCCGTCCTGCCCAGAGTGGAGACAGCAGAGAGGGCACAGGTCCATGGCCAGCCTGGCGAGGGCCTGCTCCAGCTGTGAGCAGGAGGTTAGTAGAGGGGCACAGAGCAGGCGGCCGGGCAGGGGGACTCCTTCTAGGGCTGGTTCTTTGCCTCAGGGTCTTTGTCGTAAATGTAGCTTCCCACAGCTCCGGTGTTGACACCTGCACAGGGGGAGATGCAGAAGGTTAAGGACCTGTGCAGGAAGGTGGCACACTCCAGGGAGATGTCCCCTCGGGGCAGTGGCATAAGCATTGAGAGCAATAGTCCAGGTGGGGCACGTGCCCCTGGAAGAGTTCCCCACCCCATGCCCCCCCAGGCACTCACCCTTGGGCCCAAAGAGGATCCCATAGCAGGGCTTGTGGCAGTACGGCTGTCCATCGTGCTGCATGGGGCAGAGAGAAGCAGGTCACCCGGAGTGGGGAAAGACCAGTCCCCAGGACACATCCCCCTCTCCCAACTCATTTCACCCCTGCTCCCACTCTGCTGCATCCCAGCACCTACAGGCTGCAGGAGCTACTCCTGCCAGCTGTGCCCTACTCCCTTGCAAAGGCAGTGGCTGCCACATCAGTGCAACATGACACAGGTCAGCCAGGAGATGTCATGCCAGCATCCCCCATGTGCGCTGCCCCGGGCTCTCACCACAGGGACATCCTTACCTCAGCATGGCCCCCCGGGGTGAGTGTCTTACTGCAGCGCTCACAGCGTAGGCAGGGACGGTGCCAGTCCTTCCCCAGTGAAGTCACTTTCTCAGCTAGAGCAGGAACAAGAAGGGAGGGTCACGTCTCCCTCCTTGCACACATGCCAAGGGCAAGCAAGCCCCATGGGGACATCACCTCTGCATACAAGATCCCAAGACAGCCCTGTGGACCCCAGCCTCCTGTGTCTTTCCAACCCCTCTGCTGCCTCACAAGTGACAGGTTGGCTGAGGACAGCTATTAACCCCATGCCACTCACCAGGGATGTGACAGTAGGGGACAGGATGCACATAAAGCCCTGCACCCAGGAACTCCTCCAAGAGGACCCATCCTCTGCAGGCTCCTTGGGTGCATCCCTCTGTGTCCCCAATCCCACCTCTGAGCAAAAGCCCCTCCCAGCCCCTCTGCATGCCCCAGGGGTCCTGCATGGAGCCCCAGCACCATGGAGCCATGCCACCCCAGGGTATGAACCCAGTTCCCACTAGCCACCTTACCAAAGTACACTCTCTTGCCGCAGCGTGGGCACATGTTGGGCTCCCCGGTGAAGGTGGTGACACTAGAGGCTGGAAGAAGAGAGGGCATGGGATTGGAAAGTGGAGGGACATCTCAGTCAGGACACAGGTATGAAGAACCCTACACACACACCCTGCACCCCACACCATCGTCAAACATGGCAGCTCTGGCCCAGCTAAATGCCATAGTGAAGTGCCAGGCTGTCCATCCTGTCCTGCCACTCACCTTTGCTGGGTCCCTTGGGAGGTGCGGCGTTCACCTTCCTCTCTTCCACCTTCACGGGGTGTTCAATGGGTCCTGGAGCGGTCTGCCCCTCAATCTGCGGCTTCTCATAGATGTAGGACCCAGCACCACCAATGTTCACCCCTGCAATGAGGCAGAGAGAGGTTGCAGTGGCCTGGGAGCACTTGGGGTCTCCATCCTCCCCCCAGGTCCCTGTCCCACCTCTCCCAGCCCCAACGAGCCACAGGGCCACTGCAGACACTGCTGCACTTCAGCCCCAGCTTGCATTCTCCTGACTCAGGCTTTCTCCAGCCACGTCTAGAATAGGAGAGCGACTCCACCTTCTGTTTGAATGGTTGAATGAGAACTTGTTTGTGAAATATTGAAAAAAAAAAAAAAAAAAAGACAGCTGTCAGGACAGATCCCTCCCTCCAGCAGCTTTCCTCTCCCTCTGCACAAGGGGGCAGCAGGGTTGGGACTGCAAAGTGCTGGCTTGATGCTCAGCCGACGCCAGCCTGGCGCCTGAGGTGCTTTCAGGACCACGACGGCTCCTTGCCAGTGAGGATGGGGGACCTGTCCCCTCCTGCAGCCCTGGGCATGGCCGCACAGGCACAGGGGGCAGCATGGACATACCTTTGGGGCCGAACAGCGTGGCATAGCAGGGCTTGTGGCAAAAGGGCTTCCCATCGTGCTGGGGAGAGAGGGGAGTGTTAGGATGCTGAGCAGCAACTGCAGTTCCCTCAAGATCACTTCAATCCCCACTTGTACAGAGACCACTACAGCCATGCCTACACCCTAAAATGCACCCAGCCTGCAGGGCTGCCAGCAACAGCCTAACCCAACCCAAGCACTCAAGATTTTCATAGAATCATAGAATCATTCAGGTTGGAAGAGACCCTTGGGATCATCGAGTCCAACCATCAGCCCTACTCTACAAAGTTCTCCCCTACACCATATCCCTCAACACCACATCTAATCGACTCTTAAACACAGTCAGGGATGAAATGCATCGATTCTTAAACACATTCAGGGATTTCAACCACGTCAAACACTCTGGCTGTTCTGCACATGCCATACCGCGGGGCTGGAGCACCAGCAGCCTGTGGCACTTCAGCTGAGAGGCATCTCCAAGCTCCAACCCGGCGGTGTGCCACTGGGACCCAGTAAGGCACCACTTTGCCCATTAAGCATCCTGTGCACAGTCAGGCCGTTACTAGGCACACACACAGCACTGTGGCTTCCACCTCCCCCCTCGCCTTGGCCCGAGATCAGAGGCCCGCTGTGGGCACTGGTCCCAGCCCAGGCATTATCAGCCCTGCTATCGGCTGGGGGTGATTATCACAGGAAGGCATGAAGCAGGCGATAAGGCCTGGAGCTCCCTACAGTCGTTTCTCATGGACCAGCAGGAACCGAGGCCAAGAGAAAAGAAAGAACGTCTGTGGCTGGGGCAGGGTGGGTAGCGGGGCTGCTATGTACACAGCTCCGTGTGGAAAACCCACTGGGACCTCATCCTCAGGCACCAAGCCACCCCATCCCCTGCCCCATCGCTCAATTCATCATCTGCTTCATACCCCATGCTCCTGCCCTCCACCCCCTCTTGCTGTGAGGCAAGGACACCTTGCCCAAAATGGGCAGGGCAGAGGCTGAGAAGTCTCTTGAGAGACTTCTGAGAGATGAGAGATGTCTCTTCCTGAGAGATGTCTCTTCCTTTGCCACCTCGAGCGGTGCGGTGCTGAAGGCAAGGGCGGGCAGCATCGGGGGGCAAGGCTGAGGGAGCAAGCAGGCAGCGAGCTGGCAGTGGGCAGCTGCCAAATATTGCAAGGCATAAATATCAGTGTGCTCACAGCGTCACCATGCTGAAGGGGAGGGTAAACATTTAGCTGGTCTCCCCGCGACACCTTCCAACCTGGCTGGACACACTGGCTTGAAAGGAGGGAGAAAAAGCAGGAAAGGGCCAAATCCTGCTGTTGGCACAGTCGGTGGGGGCTTGGCTGCCGTCCCCCATGGGTGCAGAATCTGACCTTATATGGAGAAGTAGCCAATGCCCACGGTTTAACCTGGCCTGAAGCACAGATCCACCCATACAGCCCCACCCTCTCCGGCAGGACTGGCTCCACTCCCATCATGAGCTGGTGGCAACCAGCACGGCTGTCCCTGCTGCCACCGCCTGCTCCCCAGCTGTGCTGCGTGCTAAAACCGCGCTAAAGAGCTGGTGACACTCTGGCATGACAGGCACTGTGCAAAAACCAGGGCGCCGGGTGTCACACTGGGGCATCAGACAAGAACAACACAGTTGCTCCCAGGCCCAAGCACCTGCCACTGCCAGCACGGCACCCTTGCGCTCCCAAGCACTGGGCAGCCACAGTGGCACCACTCTCCAGTGCAAGCTCCAGGACACCAAGAGCACCAATTCCGAGCTAGCGTCGCCATGGCAACCGGTGCATCCCCAATTTTTGGTGTTTTTCACCACACTGCAGTGCAGGCTCTCAGCACCTGCAGGGCTTTGAAGTCAGTGTGATGCACAAACAGCCTGCCCAATGCATGAAGCTGCTTCAGGTGCTTGTGAGGGCACACTGAGTTCCACCACAGGCTGCTGGGAGCCTACGCCAGGCTGGACATCACACATGGTGCCAGCACCACTCTGTGGCTTGCCCAGGACTGTGCACTGCACAAGAGCACTTGAACACTATGGGTCACAGTATCTGAAACCACAATGTGTAACCATGGCCTTGCATGACACAGGGACAGCACACCCCTGTGGCATCAGGTACCCACCCCAGACTGATTCCTGGAAATCCCCATCCCTGGGGTGCTGGAGAGCCCTGAAGAGACCACCAGGCCACCTCTGCATAGCAGCACATTTCCCCCTCCCCATCCACCCCAGCAGCTCTTACCTCAGCGTGCCCACCCGGGGTCAGGGTCTTGTTGCAGCGTTCACACTTCAGGCAGAACTTGTGCCAGTCCTTGCCCAGGGAGGACACCTTCTCAGCTGCAAGGAACAGGAGAGAGGAGTAAATGACTGCCGAGCATCTACTAAAGCCCCTGGAGAAGCCAAGCTCTGGGCACGATGGAGGGGGCTGCACTTCAGGGGGCTGCTCAATCAGCAGCCGTGCAAATCAGCCATACTGGAGGAACTGTGCTGCTACAGCCCTGCAAGGTCCCCAAGACCACTCAGGACATGGCATGCCCCACCCCACGGCCCCCAGCCGCCCACAGCCTCTGACACTCCCAGCCCTGGCTTTGCCATGAGCACAGACACCCTTTCCCACACACCAGTCCAGCAACGGTAGCGTTTCTCTTTCTACTCCCTGCAACTATTTTTACCCACCACGTTACCCAGCATGACCCTGCTCCCATTCAAATATTTGGTGTTACCATGCCCACCCCACCCGGTTAGTCATGCCTCCCCCACACACTCACAGCCTCTTGGGCTCCTGGGAGTCTCAGCCAGAGCTCCAGCCCTCAGTCTCCCAGTGCTGGTCTCAGGACACCCACTCGCCTCCAAATGGGAGGATGGGACATCCTTCAGTGTCACCGAGGATGGACATTTGGCCCTGGAAAACACCCATCTCTTGGGGGTGTGGGTGCTCACCCTTTGCCAGGAGCAGGCACGATGCGCAGACGATGCAGGCGCCATCCCCGCATTGCCCCACAGTGCCACAAACCTGTGGAGCAACTCGCTGCCGGCATCAAAAACAGTTTCAAAACATCATCGGGTAAATTCACGGAAGGAAAATGCTTCAAGACCAGTTATACAAATGCACCTCCTCCAGCTTGCCCTGAGCTGTACTCTCCAGGAGCACCCCGGGAGGTTGCACGGGCTGCCAGTCCTCATCCTGCATCCCCAGCCTCACCCTGTCCCTGCTCCCTCCCAGCTCCTGGGGGAGCAGGTGCTGCCCTGTGCGCCCCACCAATTCCTGTGTGCCTTCCCTCCCCCCCCCACACATGTGGAGATAACTGGAAAACAGCATGATCTGGTTAAAGCCACTGTAAAACTAAATCAGAAGAGACAAATAAAATATTTAACAAGCAAATAAAAGTGAAACTGGAGCCTAGCCCTGCTCTACAAGAAGACCTCCTCCATGACAGCCAGTTTCCCAGCCCTTTTTTCCCCTGAAGACCTCAGTAAATGTCACCTGTTTTCATCAGGTCAAGATGGGGGTCAAGAGCTCCCTGAGGGCAGATCCTGGCTTCCAGAGCCACCCTCCTCCCAAGGCAAACAGCTGTGTCCAGGGCACACCACCGCAAGGCCAAGATAAGCCGAGACAACTGCCATCACCAGCCAAAAAATCAGCCTTGGTGGAAAGCAGGGTGGGGGGTGGCAGAGAAGGGCAGTGTGAGGGGGCAGAGCCAGAGCCATTTTACTGGGGTGCAGGGGGGCGCCCTGAGAGCATTCCCAAGGAAGAGCATGGAGGACAGGCTTGAGGAACCAACAGCACCTGGAAGCAACTCCGAACCAACCTCCTGGTGATGCCACACATGAGTCTAGGTTGGACCAAACCCCATGTGGGAGGAGATGGCAGGGGCTTCTGCAACTGAGGGTCTGTGGCCATCTGCTCAAAGCTGCCAGGGCAAATCCCTGCTGGCCCCCAAGCCTGTGGGCTCAGGAGGGCTCATGCTTCCCCAGCCCCTCAGAGCAGGCAGCACATGGGGACGGGACCAGGGCTGGACCCTGCTCTCCCCTTCCTCTGCAGTCCTTGGCTACCCTGGGGGGCAGAGGACAAGCCCAAGGGCACACAGCCCCTAGACCCACAAGTGCTCCCCAAAAGTGAGGGGGACACAGAGGTCCCAGCACCCCACTGCCCTGGGGCTGTTACAGAAGCCCTACATCACCCCCAGCCAGAACTTTTGCCTCCTCAGGGCAACCAGGGAGGGAAACAGAGCGTGATGGTCTGAAAGCCGAGCCAGGGGCTTGGGGCCAAAGAGCCACTCGGCTTTGTCACAGCGGCTGCACAGCCAGGCCAGGCTGCACTTCGACTGCGTCACCCCCGGCTCCCCCACCGCCTGGGCCCAGCATCATCGCAACCCCGGATACAAAGCAAGGAGGAAACTCCCGGCGGATGTTTTCCAGAGGCCATTGCAATTACAGTCAGTCACAGCCCACACCAGCTCCTTCCTGCCCCCGCAAGATGGGATGCCCCCCCTTCTATTGTCCCCTCCCCCTCCGTAATATTTCAGGCAGCTGTAAATCCCTGCTGTACCCTGACAAATGCCAAGCAGAACAAAAGAAACCTCACCGGCACTCACAGCCCCTGGCAGGGGATGGTGCAGGAGGGTAGAGGTGGCCCCGTGCAGGGGGACACCCCAGGAACTGCAGGGGCTGCCCCTTTGTCTGCGGGTGGAAATGCCATGCGGAGGTTGCTCAGGCATCCTCTGGCTTTAAACACAAGCTCCCAGGGGCCACGGCAGGGCGGGACAGTCAGGACAGTTTTCAGGCAGCATTGTTCGTGCAGAGGAAGCAGCTTGGAGCCACCCCAACCCATTTCCAGGGCAGTGGCATCCCGCCCGTGGCCACGCTGGCCCATAAATCACTGCAGAGGGAAAGCACCAGCGCCCAGATTTTCTGTCACCAGGCCACATCTGCTCCACTGTTGCATCAGCTCCAGAGTAGAAGTCTCTGTCCATATCCTTCCACCATGGCAGAGACCCCTGGGCAGCTGCTGGGGGAGCCCCGTTCCACACCCCCACCAGTACTCACTGCAAGAGCAGCCCAGGGCAAAGCAGCACCCGGGCTCAGTCCAGCTCTGCACAGGGAGCATGGGATGTCACAGGGCTCTAGTGCAGGCTTCTCTCAATCAGACATCACATCACGCACACCCAGCCTCCACCACTGAATGCCATGCCCCACCACACCAAGCCATCCCAGGAAGGGATGAGCCAGCACCTGCGTCCTCTCAGCATCACACCAAGCACACGCACAACCTGCTCCTACTTGCTGGGTCATGTACCTACACGCTCAGGCCATGTCAACATCCCAGAATCATAGAATGGTTTGGGTTGGAAGGCACCTTAAAGATCATCTGGTTCCAACCCCCCTGCCATGAGCAGGGACCCCTTCATGGTGCTCATAGCCCCATTCAAGCCTGGTCTTGAAGACTTCCAGGGATGGGGCTCCCACAACATCTCTGCGCAACCTGTTCCAGTGTCTCACCACCCTCACAGTAAAGAATTTCTTCCTGATATCTAATATAAATCTCCCCTCTTTCAGTTTAAAACCCTTACCCCTCATCCTATTGCTATACTACTTGATAAGAGTCCTCTCCCACCTCTCCTGCAGGTCCCCTTCAGGTACTGGAAGGCTGCTATAAGGTCTCCCCAGAGCCTTCTCTTCTCCAGGCTCAACAACCCTAACTGTCTCAGCCTGTCTTCACCGTAGAGGTGCTCCAGCCCTCTGATCATCCTCATGGCCCTCCTCTGGATTCACTCCAACCCATCCATGTCCTTCTTGTGCTGAGGACTCCAAAGCTGGATGCACTATTCCAGGTGGGGTCTCACGGGGGCAGAGTAGAGATATACAATCACCTCCCTTGACCTGCTGGCCACACTTTTTTTGATGGCTCCCCTCAAGCCCACCAAACTTAATCCAGCCGTGCAGCATCTCCTGGGAAGCACAGACCTAAGTGTACTCAGCTGCAGGAATTTGACCTCTGCCTAATGTGCATGACTAGGAGTTTGCCTGCCCTGGGTTACCCACCTCACTGCGGGGGGGGGAGCACAGGGTGTCGTCAATAATAAACCTCTCTCCTAGGGGAAATGCCCCCGCCAGGGGAGAGGCAGAGGCACGGTCAGGTGCAGAACATAGCCATGGGGTGGGTTTGCAACATGCAGGGGGTACAGCTCACACCAATGAGGGACACCACCGTAGCCAGGGAAAAGCAGAGGCAAGAAGCAGGAAAGTGCCGGAGAGGGCTGCTGAGACGGTCTACTCCCTGGGCTCTGTGCAGCCCCACCCCAGAGACAATGCGGCTCATCCCTTAATTACCCACCGTGCCTGGGCAAGGCAGCTGGCGTGGGCCAGAGCTGGGCGCATCTTTTCAGGGTGGGAAGGGAAGGGAGCATCCCTCCTCCAAGCCTCAGGGCTGGGGGCCATGCCGAACCGGCTCCAGGCCCTCGCACCGGTATTTCCATGGCCTGACGTCAGTGCTGCTTCCAGCCCGAGGCTTATTCAACAAAAGCAACTGTAGCTGCAGCCATGTTTCTGGAAAGCAGGGCTGGGCTGGGCCCCATCCATCCCACCACAGCCCTGGGAAGACATGGGGAAGGGCTGACAAAGCCCAGCACAGTGGTAAAGATGCCAAATCCCCACAGGGACCCAGCGACAGGCATCCCTGAAGGAGAGGGATGCTGTCAGGGCTACTGCAGATGCACTTCAAAGCAGTCGAAGGCACAAAAGAATGAATAAAAGAGCAGAGAAAGGAGCCTGGTAAATGGCAGGAAACAAAGCCAAGAGTCCAGACAGTGGCAGCTTCAGCCCCTCACAGTGTGGTCAGGAGATGGAAGAGGCAGAGGGACAGCTTGAGGAGCTTCTGCCATGCCATGCCATGCCACCAGCCACAGTGATTCACCAGCCCCCCAGAAGGGTCCACACTTTGCACCACCCTGTCCCCTCCTGCCCTCCTCGGGCATGGCTAGGCAGCTCCTCTCCCCATCACACAGCCTGCAACGACGGTTACGCCACACTGATTTTGTGGCCAAGACGTATATATTTAGCTCCTCCGCAGCAAGGCGAGGTGAGCCCTCCAGCCCAAGCCGCTCGCTTGCTGGGCTCCCTCCAAGTGCACAACAAAGCCAGCTCAGTACAGCCTCGCCAGGGAGCACAGCCGGGGGCAGGAGGAAAACAAGGAATACCCCAAGCTGGGGGGGCGGTCCCACTTTCCAGGACCTCACTTCCAGCCCAGTGGAGAGGTGAGGTGTTCCCCAGGACCCAAGCCTCCACACAGCTGAACCATTTGGGCATGAGCAAGGGTTGTTTGATTTTGAGCTGCAGCCCTAATGTACGGCATGGCTCCCGTCCACCCCGCCGCTCCCTCTCTCCCTGCCAACAAAACCTCACCTACTGCAGGCACTTCCCTGGCTGCGAGCCTTCAACCTCCCACTCCGGTTTACAGGGCCAGGGCAGCCTCCAGCCAAGCCCCCCACCATTTTCCATGGGGACCGCTGTCCTTCATCAAGCTGCATCCACACAAGATGCACAAGATGCTCCAAGGCCAGGCAGCTTGACTGGGGCTGTGTGGCAGAGGGTCAGAAGTGCTTCTTGCTGGGCACTGGGTTCAGCCTGCTTTCTTGCTGCGACACAGACCCACATGTGAGGCGTTGCAGGCAGGAACCCAGGCAGCCTGCAGCTCTCCTCTCACCCTGCCTCATGGCGAGGGGCAGAGCAGACAGCGGGGAGCTGGGGTACGGGCAGGCACACAAGCAAACACTCTCCCTGGCTAATCGCTGGTCCAGAGCACTGTGCTCCTCCTGCACAGTGAGATATCATCTCTGGCGGGCAGCGCCAGGAGGATGAGACAGTTTCCTGGCCCTTGTCAGCGAGAGCAGGGCTCAGAGACACACTGGAGCAGCCAAGCTTGTCTAAGGGCCCCTACAGTCCCACGGCTCCTCACCTCCCCACCCTTCCTGCTCCCCGTAGCCGGAGAACACATCCAGCTCCAAGCAAGGTTTGGTCCTGGGTTGTGGGCAACACAGTGTGAACAGAGACAGCAGTGGGAGAGGATGCTTGGGACTTCCCTGGGGGCCACAGAACCAGTGCTCCCCCACCAGCAAGTGCATGGCAGGCTGGCAGAAGAGTTCTCCCCATTCATGTGGCAGGACTTGTCCCCCACCATCACCTCCCTGGTTACTTCAGGGCCTCACAGCCCATTGGCAGAGTGATGGGCACCACCACCCCACCACAGCCAAAAGTGACACCGTGGCACACACTCCAGGCTCTGTAGTTGATTGCAACATTGCAGTGACAGATTTTCCATTACCTCTCGTTTGGGTGTTCCTACTCCGCCTTCCTTTGCCTTTCCTTTCCAGTCCCATCACTGCACCTCTCCCCATCCCTGTGCTCCTGCCAGGGACAGGAAGGGAGGTTGGGAACACAAAGAGCTCTGCCTGGGACCTGAGACATGGGTGCAGAGCTCCACAAACCAGACACCAAACAGAATCACTCAGGACCAGCCAGGCTTGCAGAGAGCCACTTGACAGTTCCAAGCCTCTGCCCCCCATGGCCTCAGGAGCAGCGCTGCTCCTGCAGGCTGGTAGCACAGGGAGAGAAAGATACCCAGGCGGCCACCACAAACACTTCTGGGCACATCCACGCAGATGCCTGTGTCCCACAGCAGTTGAACCCCAGGTGCCTGCAAGGGAGGCAACCTCCTGCAAACATGCACATGAGATGCCATGCACTGCAGCATGCAGGAGCCCCAGCAGCTCCAGCAAAGCCTGCACTTCACAGGGCGCGAGAGCAAGGGGGCTGAGACCTTGCACCATCCCATCTTGTCCTCCCACAGATCACTGCCTATAGCTCGCACTATTTTCCTGAGGGAAACGCTGATGCTAATCAGCCCATCCCAAAGCTTCCTGCAGAAGCATTCCCCCCCTCCCCGCGCCAGGGAGCAGGGAACTGGTGCATCCTTAGTTACCATTCTGCAAGGTCCACGCACGCTCCAAGAGCAGCAGCCCCGAGACACGGGAGCAGGCAGGTACCCAAGGAGCCCAGCCAGCCTTTACGCTGGCAAGCCAGGGGCCGTGCCGACACTGACATGCTGCCCGCGCTTGAAGAGCCGCTTCCTTTGTTAGGGATGGCTGTAATCAAAATAGAGTCCTCCTGCCTCTCCTGCCCGGCCGCTGGCGGGCCACCCACATGCCCAGAGCCAAGGACAGCGGTTACTTATTAATTGCAGAGCGGCTTCTGCAGCTTGGGTTTCTGCAGGGCTGCTCCACCCGCACAGCACTCTGCACAGTGCATACCCCACACTCACTGCACCCCGTGTCTGGCTGCACCCCGCTTCTCCAACATGCTCAGGGCATCAGCATCTGCTGTGGTCCTCTCTGACCACACTAGGTTTGGACCCTCCTTGCTTCCCAGCTGAATGTGTCCATGTCCTTAGCCACTCTCCAGCACTCCGCTGGCAAACTGTCCCCGGAGAGCAGTTTTGCTGCAGACACACAGGACAAACCCTGGGGCTACTGAGTGACTCCCACATGCTTTTAGGACGCCCCTTCCCAAAGAAACAGCACAGCGCCCTCCCACTGGCCCTCAGACACCCCAGCACATGCAGAGAGCTCCACAAAAGCCGCCCGCTGGTGGACCCCACCGCACGTGTGCTTGCTGCATCTCTGGGGCTTTCGCCTGCCCCGCGCTTGAGATGGGAAAACAGGAAACCCCCTGCCGCCGCGATCCCCCGCAGTTCCCTGGGAAGAGAGGACAGGAGGCGGAAAGGCTTGGCCAGGGCTCCTGGCGACCCTGCAAAACTCATTTAAGTCTAGCGATGCAAAAGGGAGCCGGGGAAACGTGTGGCTGTTTGGCTGCAGGCGACTCTGGTCCCTCTTGGCGCTTCCTGCCAGAAGAGATAACCCAACCCCAACCCACCACCACCTGCCGGAGTAGGATGGGAACCAGCCCCAACAGCCGCCTGCAGCGCTGCTCCTCCAGTTAAACATTCACTTCGTCCCTCCAGCCTCCCCAAAGCAGGAAAGTTAGCCCCAGTCGCTCCTGGAAACGATGTCACAGACCTCAGTCTGCTTTAAACAAACAAAAAAAAAATTAGAAAAAAAAAGGCAGAAAACTATTTTTATATTTCCCTGTGCTTTTTCAAGGAAAAAAAGCTCATTCTGCAGCTCAGGAAACGCCCACATCCTCCTGACTGCACAGGGAGGAGCCCACTGGATTTTTCCAGGGAGCATGAAGCAACAGGCAGGCTGGAAATGAGTTTTCCATCGGTACCCACGACTGCTGGCATCGGTCAGCCGCACAGGCACCGCGCAGGGCCGGGACCGGGACGCAGTGGCATTTCTCACACATGACCCACGGCTGCAATCCCAGGCATTTGAGAAGTTAATAGTTGCCAGCGTTCATTCAGCAGCGGCGAGGAGCACTCCTGAACAAGCTGGGCTTTATGAATCACCTCCCTGTGAAGCTTCAGGCCAGCCACAGAATTCACAAGCGTTACCAAACCCCAGGCACAGCGCTCCCATCACCTTCCCACCAAACCATGCAGTCTGTGGGGAGGAAACCCCAGAAGCCGCATCCCTGAAAGGTGGCCCAGAGGTTGCACCCAGTTTCTATGCATCAAATAAATGGACCTGGGTTTATTCTGACAAAGCCTGGGTGGTTCCTCAAGGAAAAGCTCAAGGCATCAGCAAGGACATACTCCAGCCTATCTCCACTCTGAGCACAGAGAAGTTTTTGGCTTGCTCCTGTTTTGACTCACCTCCAGTTTCTCTTAGGGGCAGCAGGGGCCGTGTGTCCCCTGCAGGCAGGGGTGTGATGGGGGCTACCATTCCCTCACTGCTGGGGACCTGCCTTCTCCCTGCCTGCAGGGCAAGGCATCCCCCATAGGGGCAGGAATGGGGAAGGCAAGGAGAAGCAGAGACCTGGACATGAACCACTACATGTTCAGAAACCCATCCAGGGAGAGAGGGCCAGCAGTCAGCTGCGGGTAGCATCGTGTCCCCCCAAGCCACATCCCCAAGAGACCTACATGTCCCCCAGCACACAGGGAGAGAGAGTGAACAGGCACTGCTGGGGGCTGGCAATTCACCCCTGGCACAGCCTGGCCTCCTCCAGCAGCAAGGCAGGGGTCCCCGAGCCCCGCCTCAGCCCGCCCATGGAGGGCAGGCTCATCCCCAGAGCGAGAGGAGCGACTCTGACCCCGGGCCAGTGCCCAGCTGGCTGGCTGGACACGCTATTTTCTGCTTA
Source organism: Jacana jacana (assembly GCA_013400555.1). Taxonomy (NCBI): domain Eukaryota; kingdom Metazoa; phylum Chordata; class Aves; order Charadriiformes; family Jacanidae; genus Jacana; species Jacana jacana. The sequence goes on along the minus strand of VZTM01030766.1, from coordinate 48,954 downwards.
AAAAGGAAAAGGTTCACACAAGGAAAGACGTCCAAGGGGCTGAGCCCTTCCTACCCCCACACAAATAGGTTTATTTAAAGGAGGAAGAGAGCAAATTCCTATTTCTCTGTGTTTACTTGGAGATGGCCGGAAAGGAATGAAAGCACCAATGCCTCAAACGCTCAGGCACCGTCAGGACCCTTTGGTATTTCTCCACCAAACAAACGTGCTGAGGCAGCAGGGGCTGGACCCTGGAACACACAGGGAGATGGGCAGAAAGGCAGCGCCAGGCCAGGCCAGGTCGGCTGGACCCCATGGCCAGCGGGTCCCAGGGGGACAGCTGGAGCTGGACCACTGGATATGTCCCCAGACTCACCCTGAGCCTGCCACACAGCCCCAAGCCTGCCCACCCTGAGGCAGGGTCACCTCCCAGAGGCTCTGGGCTGGGCACTGCCACACAGGGTAGAAGCGGGATGGGACAGGCTCCTTAAGGAGCGGCAGTGAGGCACTGAGGCAAGGGATTAGCCCTCACTCCCACATCTGCTCCTGGCATTTTCTGCAACCTGGGTGGCGGCACTCACCCCAGGATGCCCGTCAGGAGACACCCCAGCCCCAGTTCCCAGAGATCCTGACCAGCCACAACCCCAAGCAGGGCTCTCAGAGACCTGCAGGGACTTGCTGCTACCCAAAAGCAGCCCGGGCATGCTGAGATGGACCTCCGAGCCCAGACGCTGCCTTTGAAAAAGTCCCGTAGAAACCCCAAACCATTCATTAGCTCACCCACCCGGGAACAGCCTCAGAAGGCTGGGTGAGAGGAGAGATGGGGAGGGGTGAATGGCACACCTGGAGCAAGGTTTACAGGGAATGGGAACAAATAGGCTGGGAGAGGGTTTTGTTTGCACCTGCCACCACCTGCTCCTCTGCACCCCCACCCTCCCCGCTTACCGGAGCCCCCTGCCCAGCACCAAAGCTACGGCAGATGGGCTGGGTTCCCCTACGACCAAAGCCGGTGGGGACAATGGGACACGAGTTCCCACCACCACCAAACCAGCCTGTGGGCACACACCACAACCAGGGCTCCTCACCCTCTGCTTCAGCTCCTAAGCCCTGGGAGCCAGGGAGGGTGCCGGGGCCCCCCCTGCCATCCCCACCCCTCCCCGTGTCCCCCCCCCCCGGCCCAAGCCCAGCCAGCAGCATCCCCCAGCGCAGCCCGGGGACGGGGGTTCGAGGCAGGGGGACAGAGCGGAGGGGCCGCAGCAGCCGCGAGGAGGGGCCCACGGGAGAAGCAGCGGGTGCCGGACAGGGGTCTGGGTGCGTCCCGCTGTGGAGCCGCGGGCGAGCGGGGACCGGGNGCTCGGTAGAGCTCGGTAACGGCGCGGTCCCCAGCGCGGCAGGTGCACGGTCGCGGCCGGCGAAGCCCCCGGCCCGGGGCAAACCTCCCCTGCCCTGTTCTCCGTCCCCGAAAGCCCAAAGGGTGCAAGGGCTCCCGATTCCCCTTTCCCGGGGAAAAAACAATTAAAAAGGTTGCAGTTAAGAAAGGCGACCAGCGGGTTTGTATCAGCTCCCGAGCAGCGGTGCCACCTCACCTCTCCATGTCCTGCACCCCTGCAGGCTTGCACCGACCCACTGGACCAGCAGGTCCCTTTCCCATGAGTCCTGGCCTCCGTGTGAGACGTGGAGCAAGCACAGGAGCCCTCTTGCCCCCTCTCTTAGAGGCAGCTAAGGGACACTCACTCCTTCTCTTGGGGACAGTGGGGAACCTGGGGTGGTGCTTTCAAACTCTGTGTGGTTAAGGCTGGTGGAAGAGATGCAGAGGGGTGTACAGCTGCAGAGATGGTGCAGATGCAGAGGGGTGTACAGTCGATAGCTGTGGTCCTTTGGGGTGGCAGATTGGTGTCTGAGTGAGAAGGCCCAGCACCAAATGCACTGGCCAAGAGACCACCAGCTGCATCCTGACATCACCGTCCTCAGATAGTCCAGCCCCAGAGCCAGGGCACGCAGAGCCAAGGCCACGCAGGAGCTGGTTTGGTGGGATGGTGCCTGGGTGGGGCAGAGGGTGCAGGGGCTGCTGGTGTGTGTGGAGGGGACTGGCAGCAGCCCCCCACCCCAGGAAGCACCATGCCTGCAGTGGGTATTCTTGGACACATTTTTTCCAGATGGGGTAACCGAGAAACCCAGATTAAGTAGCCAGAACGACAGGCCTGATATGGGAGACCTTGGCGGGGGGACGAGGTCGAGAGGCCCTAGGGGAGCAGAGATAGCGGTGACGGCAGGCGGGCGAGAGGAGGGAGGAAGGCACGTCTCCTAGTGGCCTTGTTAGAGCAGCAGGGCAAGCATGGCATGGCATCACGGGGCAACACTGCCCATCACAGCCATGCCATGGCCCCAGGGCATGAGCTGGGGCTGGTGGTCCTGGGCTTGGGCATCTCCCATCCCATCTGCCAGGTGAGCGGACGTGCTCACAGCCCCAGCACCCTCAGCTCTTCCCTGCCATAACTCTGCTCCAGCAGCGCAGGCTGCCTTGCCACAACACCCAGCAGCCCACCGGCTCCCGGCGCCATTTTGTTCCGTTGCCATGGAAACGCCCATGTCAAAAATCCCTGAGGCTGCCGCCGCTGCAAAGGGATGCTCAGGGAACCATGAAGCAACGCTGAGGTGGGAGTGCTGGCTTTGCTCACTAAAAGGTGCCCCGTGGTGGGGTGCAGACCCCCTGCACCAGGGGAAGCCCCTCTGTGCCCAGATGGCTGGATCCTGCACGATGAGGCTGCTGTGGGCAGGGGTGCATGGGAGGCGGGTATTCAGGGGAGGTGAGTGGGGCATCAGGCGCCTTTTCTGGGGTGCTCCAAGGGCTGCACCCCTGCACTACCGCCCCCCAGGCTCGGCCGGGTGTCGGTAAACAGGAAATCCGCTGCTCTGGAAAGCAAAGCCATTGCATTATTCATCAGCCAGCAGCCTGGCTCTCCTCCGCCGCCATTGTCATCTAATGCCTCCTTTCTCTGCCGGCAGCTGGTGCGGCTGCCAAGCGCCTGCCCAGCCCCAGCCAGAGACAGCACTGGGAAGGGAACTCAGGGCTCCAGGATGGGATGGGGTGACCCACAGGGACAGACGGGACAGGGGATGCTTGACAGCGGATTTCTCCATCGGCTGCACACCCCGCCTGCTCCGGAGGACCCAGACGTCCCCGTCACTCTGTGCCCAGCTGCTGTCACAACAATGTGGGGCTTTGTGGCCTGCAGGGTCCCCAAGCAGGGGCAGGTGGCAGTGATGCCCCTGGGACGCCCCAGCCCTGCATGGCCCCAGGGAGGAGCGGCTGAGCCCTGTGGGTTGCAGGATGGGGCTGGCGCCACCAGGGCAAAGCAGGAGCTGGGGATTTGTGGAGGTATTGATTTCTGGGAGGCCAGCTGCCTCCACCAGCACAGCCCCACCGGCACTCATGTGGGTTCCTGTGCAGTATTAAGTGTATCTGATGCCCCAAGCACCCCATGGCAGCAGGCAGGTGCCAGCAACAGCATCATGGGATCAACAGCATCATCCCTGAACCTGGAGCAGTTCCTTTCCCCCACTGCAAGAGACATCCCAGAAAGGATCTGCTGTCTACATCCTCTGGATCCATAGGAAATCTCAGCTGGTATCCCAGTCCTGAGGGGGGAGGAGGAGGAGGAAGGAGGCTGCATCCATTTGACAGCATGCTGGGGCAGGAGGGGCATGGGTGAAATCCCAGGCTTGGCCATGCTGTAGAACCAGCACCCAGCCCGGCTCTGACCCATCAAGGGCTTTTCACACACAGAGGCTATGGGGAATTAAGACAAATCACCTAAAGGTGTGAATCCCTGCCTGTAAATGCGCTAAATCCCAAGCGGATATGCTTGTTCAGGAGCAAAGTGGCTTTAACTGGCCATGTCTTAATCTCCCTTGGCTTAGTCTTGGCATGCTCCCACGCTGAGGACATGGTTGTCCCGGGGCCACAGGGGCAGTGGGATGGGTGAGTCAAGTGGGATTGGCTGAGCAAGCAGGAGTGACACAGCTGCTCTGGGGCCAGTAGCCCCAGTGCCAGGCAAGGGAATGCACCCGTGGGACAGCCTGCCACTGTGGCAGGATGCAAGATGCATACAGTGGCACATGGGGGTTGTCCCTGACCCTGCTGCACCACATTTCTGAATGCCTGCATTAATGCCCAGACTGGGGGCATGTCTGCCACTGCACCAAGGCCAGGAGGAGCAGGCTGGGGACCAGCCCAGGAAGTCAATGTCAGGAAACAATGCATTTCACATCACGAATTTGGAGCTCCATCCCCTCCTGAGGGCTGATCCGGGGTTTCCCTTGGCAGCAGGCATCAAAACTCCCTTTAAGCACTCAGGGGAGGCTTCCAAGGGGGGGCAATGCACCCGCAGCAATGCTCGGGGGTGTCCCCAGGCCCTTGTGCCTCACCCACAGCAGTCGGTGACCCATTTTCCTCCAATGGCGCTCGGCCCCGACCAGCGTCGGGGTTTACTGAGCTGCTGAGGCCAGCTGGCTCCTCTGGCCCAGTGCACATCCCATCCCACACCACTGCTGTTCCATCTTTGCTGGTCTGGCCCACTCAGGGGAGGTGGGGGCATGGTGGGGCTTTCCTCCACAGTGCCTGGCAGCCCAGCATCCCCCACCTCAATAAGGTGAAGAGTTTTAACCCAGCCCCTTTCCACAGGGATGCTGCAGGAATGTGGCTCCTGCTCTGGGCCGCAGCCACATCTCTGCAGCATCCTCCTTCCCAGATGGGACTGAGACCAAAGCATGCCCCTATCTTAAAGCTGGTGCCATCTCCTGGGCAGCAGCAACTGCCCTCGGGCACAAGGGTGGCTGTGAGACATGGCGGTGGTGTTTTGCTGACCGTGCAGGGCCAGCCCTGGCCACAGAGCCGGGATCACCGCCACCAGAAGCCTCTGAAAGGCGAGAGGCTGTTTGGGACCTCATCCTAGGGCAGGTCAACCAGAGAGCTTTGCAAGGAGATTAAGGGAAAGTAAGGAATAAATAAGGAATAACTTTCCCCAGGCTGCCTCTCCTTTGGCTCACCTCTCCCCCTCCCTGTGCTGACTCCCCTCGGCTCTTTCTTCTTCCTTCAGATGCAAATACCACAAAAACTCACGAAGTGAGATGGAGCCGCTCGGACGGGGAAGCTGGAAAGCTTTCCTCTGCTCGCCTCTGCTTGTGTGTCTCATGTTTTCTGGCACTTCAGATCAGTTGGATTTGTTACAGGGCAAGAAGAGACTGGGGGGAAAATATCCAATAAAAAAGGTTAAAGAGAAACAGCCTGCTGCTGCCTGGGTTCGCCCAGAGGACAGTCATCTATACACGGGCCCCACAGACCCTCCCCAGGCACATTGCATGCACCCTGACCCCTCCATCCCCCCGTGCCAGGGTCCCTCCCAGAGTGACACGCTGAGTCTTTATATCACCCCTAAAGCTCCCACGCCCTCACAAGCAGCCCAGGGCCAGGTGCTTGTGGTGACAAATGGCAGAGCAGCCAGCTGCTGCCACAGGCCATGGCAAGCAATGGCCACTGACCAGCTGCCCCAGCTCTGGCCGTGTTTTGCCTTGATCCTCACCTGGCAAAATTGGTTGGGCTCCATCCGTGGCCTGGGAGCGGTTCCCAGTGGGTGCTCAGAGATGTGACAGAGGAGCCTTTCACAAAACCAGGCAAAATGTTTAGGTTGTTGGGTTTTTTTAATTTATCTTTTCTCTGCACAGCCCCCCTGGACGTGAGGTGTCTGCCGGCCAGGACCCAGCCACCCCATGTCCCTGCAGCTGCCAGAGGCCGGGCTGTGTGGGAGAGCAGCAGGGGAAATCTGCTCCCCACCACAAGGAGCCCTGGGCTGGCTGGGACGGGGAGGCAGCCCTCATGCAGAGTGACACAGCGCCCACATGGTGAGTGCACAGGCTGGCTGCCGAGGGTGGCTGTGGGGTAAGCACATGGCTCAGGAAGCGGAGCCCAGGGGCTTAGGGAGGATTGACAAGAGATTGGAAGATGGAGGACTGGAGCAAGAGCATGCGGAGGCGCTGGCAGGAGCTGGGTCTCGTCAGGCAGCACATGCCACCAGCCAGGGCTCAGCATGTCACCGCCCAGCCCCAGCGCCCACTATCTGGAGCTCCAAACATCCACTTGTCGTTCCTCTCCTTTAAAAGGCATCTGAGCCCCTACCGTTATCAGGCGGGGCAGATAGCACTGTCACGCCTGTGATAATGAGGTTTACAGACATGCCAGTTGTCCTTGCAAGCAGGAATGGATGTCCCCATCGTCCCTGCGTCCCCTTCCCAAGGTGCAGTAGCTGCCAGGCTGCCCAGGGCCAGTGAACATCCCAGCAGGATGCAACGTAGATGCCAAGGATGCAGATACTTGGCGTGGGACACGTGAACCTCTGTGACACCTCCGTGAGGTGGGATGCAGGTGCCTGAAAAGCAGCGCTCTACCCAGAAAAAAGGCAGCAAACCAGCTGGAGAGAGGCGAGCGTGGTGCTCAACCCCCCAGTGGAACCAAGCACCATGGCGGGGGCTGCACAGCCAGTACTGGCCACGTGGGCAGGCCATGCAGTGTGTGGCTGGCACAGGTAGCTCTGCCACGGCTTTTCCAGGGGACAGAAAGCCGAGGGATGGCTTTCCCGAGGGATGGGCTGTGCTCAGAGCTGGGTTTTGGTGGCAAAGTTCAGCTTCTGGAAAGGCACCGCAGAGTGGTTTGTCATTAATTTGTCCCTGACCACGTGGCCCATCCTGGACACCCTGTGGCCAGAGGTCAGGCCAGCCATGGTGCAACACAGTTTCAGGGGCTGGCATGGTGGCAGGACAAGTGTGACTAACTGGCCCAAGCACACACCACCTCCAGGACACAGTTCTTGGTGATCTCCTGGGGCAGGGGTAGGGTTGGACACACAACCCAGTGTCCTGCAGGCACTGTGATGTCCCCATGTTCCCTTACAGCATCACTGCATTCTTTGGGAGCATGAAGGGCCCCTTAGGATCCATTTGCTCCCAGTCCCTACCACACATTATTGGCCTTTTCCTGGGATGCAGGGGAAGGAGTGTGCAAACACACCAGGCTCAGCTCCTCATCCACATGTTCCCTCCTTCATGTGCTGCCCGGGGGCAGCCAGGACGCAGGCAGCAGGGAGCACACCCACTCCTGCTGGAACCACTCGGACAGAAAATCTCCAAACAAGCGTGACCTGGCTGAAACCCTCCAGCGAGGACCTGTAAATCTGCTGGCTGTGACGCTGCCAGCATCCTGCTGAGCACTGGATCCAGGTGGAGAGTCCCCGTGCAGTGGGGAGGGGAGGAAGCTGTCTGCAGAAAGATGCTGAATTTATGTTGCTCACGCTCGCTCCAGGAATGCGATGAATGAACTCGCAAAGCCCAGGGCAGGAATCAAGTGTGCTTCAGCCCTGACCTTGCCCGACTTTCTTCCAGGCTGAGGAGGAGACAGGGACAAGCCCCTGGTCCCCCAGACCATCTAAATTTACTGTGTGCTGTTTCTGGCAATGGCTCCCCCCTCCTGAGTCTATAGACTGAAACATGATCGTCGGAGGCCAAGTCTTTCAAAGTCTTTCCCTGGTCTCAAAGCTGTCCCAGCAGGGCAAAACCCATCGGGTTCAGCCCCCAGGAAGGAAGAGGAGGGCAGTGGGGACAGGGGACACACCCCAACCTCCTCCCTCGGGATCCCCATGCTCAAGACGTGGGGATGACAGCAGATGCCATCACTGTTGGCTCTTGTAGGCTCTCCTGGAAAAGTATTGACTAAAAAGCACATTTACAGGAAAACAAACAAAGGCTCGCCAGCCAGAGAGGACGGTCATGCCGGGGCTTGCCTTTCTGCAGTGATCTCTCTGTTCTCTCTGTTCTCCCTCGAACGCTGCTGCCAACAGCTTGTTTTAAAAGTGTTTTTCAGCCTGTGCCTTCTGATGGATCTAGAGAACTAGAAGAGTTTCTGTAACTCTATCAAAACCTTTCCTCCTCCTCCCTGTCAACATCTGCTAGAATTTATTCTTGGTTTTCCCAGAAACCCCTCAGGTTTGTACAACTCCCATCCTGCCACTCTGTGCACCATCGGCTGCCTGGGCCACCATAGGAGCCGGTCATCCGCCCCCTCCATCTCCTACCTCAGTGGTGGAAAGCAGCTCCACCATGATGCAAACTGACCATCTGAAAGAGACTCTCAAGGCTTCCCAAGGTCTGGCTTGTGTAACGCTCACAGGGAGAGGAGAGCCTGCAGCAGAGCTGGCACGGGCTCCAAATTTCCATTTCAAAGGGAATTTCAGCATGTATTTTGCTTTACAACTCTCCAGTAGTGTCCTGGTTACAGTCCGCCTCCCCCAGCAGGAATGCCAGGTTGGGAAGTGTTGGTTTTGGTCATGCTTTGCTTTTTTTGCACATTATTTCAACAGTGCTGTTACAGACAGTGCGCTGCCTTCACGTTACAGCATCAAGAGCCGGAATCACAGGGAGCTGCTACTGACACACTGGCAAATCTCAAAAGGCAAAGTAAAAAATTCCAAAGTTAACTAAAAAATATATAAAAATCTGTACTAAAAACATTTTTCTCAAAGCCTTGTAGGAATGTCTAGATTTTTGGTTTGTTTCTAGAAGGCTTTCCTGACCAGGCCCTGCTACTTTTAAGTCTATAACATGGCAAGCATCATAGTGGGTCTGGAGGGCAGCTCGCTGCCTCCACGACAGCACGAAGCACAGCTTTCTCCAAGGGACCGGAGTTAAGCCTGTGACACGTCTGCTCCCACGTCTGCGAGGCAGGACAGCAAGGGAAGGACAGGGCTGCCAGGGACAGACAGCTACGGGCAAGTATCCAAACGTGTGGTAAAACTTACTACGGCCCAGAGACCCAGCTCCGGGCAGGCAAACACTTCCAGAGGCCGGGCCTTGCACCAAGGAGCCGACACCAGCCCAGCATCTCCCATTGGAATGTGTCCTCTGCAACCTCAAGGGCTCTTCTGGAGGTAGAAGGGACATGAAAAATGGGACACTGCCCCAGCTGTATGAACCTTCTCTATTTTTACTGGGCTCTAGAGCAGGAGGGTGAATACTCAGAGGCACATTCCTGCAGCAACAGCACATGAGCGTACGGATGCGAATAGAGCAGAGTGGTTGGTGCAGGAGAGGTTTAGCGACAGCAGCCGGCCCAGCCGAAGAGAGTGACAGCTCAGGCTCAGATAGGTCAGTGCTGGGACCTGCTATTCTCTCTGCACTTCCCAAGAGCTAGTGTTTTTCTTTGGTTGCTAAAGGTATCTTCCAAGCCCTCCTCCCAAGCCGGTGTAACCGTAAGCCAGTGAAACACGAGGGAGTGCGGTCTGCTGCCGCACACCGAAAAACCCGGCATCCATATTAAAGGACATGCACGGGATCCTTCCAACTCAGGGCAGCACAACATTTCTCCCTACTTGCCTGGACCCATTCCCAGAGTAACCGCTGGAGCAGCTCCAAGAAAGCTTTTAAGTCGTTGGAAACTGCAGGGCTGGCACCCCCAAGTGGTCACTCCGAGCTCTCCGTGCAGCCTGAACAGCTTCGCTCCAGTCTCAAAGCCCATCTTCCCCCCGCACAGGGGGGGTTCAGAGCTCCTCCCTCTGCTACAGCTGAGGCATCAGCTCCAAACCCCTCTGCAGGGGGGACGAAGCCAATTCAGTCACAGATTTTCTTTTTTCAAAGTGATTCCTTCAGATTTTCATTTCTCAACAACAGGAAGGGACCCCTGTGAGACCTTTCCCTCACAGAGAAAAACCAAGTGTTACAAAACCTTCCTGCAGTCGGCAATGTTTCTTACCTACATAGAGTTAATCCCACAGATTGATGGAGGCAGAGTCAAGCTGCTGGAGGCCTCTGGTGCAGTCCCACACCCTTACTCCAGCCCAGAGCTTTTCTGTCTGCTACGCTCTGTGCCCTTCCCTAAGCAGCATGTCACAGAATCATAGAATCAGTCAGGTTGGAAGAGACCCTTGGGACCTTGGAGTCCAACCATCAGCCCTACTCCACAAAGTCCTCCCCTACACCATATCCCTCAACACCACATCTAATCTACTCTTAAACACAGGCAGGGATGGCAACTCCACCACCTCCCTGGGCAGCCTATTTCATTGCCTGACCATTCTCTCTGTGTCATGTCCTTAGGAACGACTGTCCCTTCCTGCTGCTTTTAAGTTATGGACAGGAAAACATCACCAGCATTATAGGAACAATCCTCACTCTCAATACAGACTAGGAGGTGAAGTATGAGAAAGCAGCCCTGAGGAAAGGGACTTGGGGTGCTGATGGATGAGAAGCTGGCCATGAGCAGGCAGTGGGCACTTACAGCCTAGAAGGCCAATCACATCCTGGGCTGCATCAAAAGGTGCGTTGCCAGCAGATCCAGAGAGGTGATTCTGCCACTTTACTTTGCTCTGATGAGACCTCACCTGGAGTGCTGTGTGCAGGTCTGGAGCCCTCAACAGAGGAAGGACATGGACCTGATGAAGTGGGTCCAGAGGAGGGCCATGAAAATGATCAGGGGGTTGGAGCACCTTTGCTAGAAGAAAAGGCTGAGGGAGCTGGGGGTGTTCAGCCTGGAGAAGAGAAGGCTCCGGGGAGACCTAATAGCAGCCTTCCAGTACCTGAAGGGGGCCTACAGGAAGGCTGGGGAGGGTCTGTTTACAAAGGCCTGTAGTGACAGGACAAGGGGCAATGGCTTCAAGCTGGAGAAGAGCAGATTTAGATTGGATATTAGGAATAAGTTCTTTACCATGAGGGTGGTGGAGCACTGGAACAGGTTGCCCAGGGAGGTGGTTGAGGCCCCTTCCCTGGAGATATTCAAGGGGAGGCTGAACAAGGCCCTGGGCAACCTGGTCTAGTCGGGGGTGTCCTTGCTGACTGCGGGGAGGCGGGACTAGATGAGCCTAGAGGTCCCTTCCAACCGTAGAGGTCCCTTCCAGCCTGGACCATTCTATGACACAGTGACAACATCTGCTCAGTTGCAGAGCAAATCTTACAGAGTAAATCTTACCACTCTGAAGCAGCGAAAGAGACCGAAGATTGAGCCCGCTTCGCTTGTCCCAGGAAGGAGCGAATGTACAAATGGAGTACTTCAATGTCAGTGGGCTCAGCCGCTCCCCCCAGGGATCTCGCTCTGCCACATGCCAGAGTCACGGCCCCGATCGGCCCCGATCAGCGAGACGCATGAGCCACCAGGGACAAAAGGCCATTGAGAGCTCCAGCGCTGCATCTGCTGCCACCTTTAAAAGGAAGGAGGAGGGGGCCGCAGTTTTAAGCACTAGAGCTGTCTGAACTGCGGACGAGGGGGATCGAAGTATGACCGGCTCTTGCCCCGCACAAGGCAACGGCCGCAGAGGGACGCGCCGCAGTTACGCAAGCAGCGGAGAGCGGAGGACAGCCCCGGAAGGCGAGGGAAGGAGCGCAGAGGTGCCTGCCAGGGAGGCAGCACCCGGGGCGAGCGCCTCGGCAGCTATTCCAGAAGAGACAAAAAGCAGCTGTTTCACAAAAGCTCACTTTCCAGGTTTATTAAGTAAAGTTAACTGAATTGTTTTCATTTTGTGGGGACTCTTCTCCGCCTAACCCGGTGGGCTAGCAGAGTCGCACAGAATCACGGTTGGACTGTGATAACCCAAATACAACTTTGGCTCATCTCACCGCTGACACATATGGAATGACTTGGGGGTTATTACATGCTGTGTCTGCTTGAGGCAGGTACATGTACAGATCAGCACAAGTTGCAAATGATAGTTTACATCCTTTCAAAACAGAGCAGGGCATTCAGCAAATGCGCTGCAATGAGAAGACATATGAGAAAGAAATTATACAGACTTGCAAATACATAAGAAGTTCAAGAGATGCAAGAAACCTCAAACACAAGAAATGCCAAGGGGGGGAAAAAAACACTTAATTTCAGACACAACGTGTTCAAATGAAAACCCAGCTGTAATTTAAATTCCCTTCAAAATGGGAAACGTACAGTAACGCAATTAAAGAGAAACCAGGTCTCATCCTGGGAGAGACGTGTCCAAAAACACTGATGCACAAACAGGTTCAGAGTTCTAAGCAAAATGTCCCTGGGCATTGGTGTACTTGACTCTTGGAGCCAGAGCAAAGCAATTCATTACACTTGCTGGACTGCTGGGCCTACTGCTGGGTCTTGGTGGTACAACAGCACGTAGGGTTCCAGATGTCAGAGAGAAGGCAGCACGCAAACTGCTGGTTACCGGGAGAAATGCCACGGGCCGCATCTCCCAGGGATCGACTAGAGTAAGGACACCTAATTCTGGTAGCCTGGCCTCCACTGCACAACAATGTTAGTGTAATGTTCTGCAAGATTCTTCAGTTCTTAGCTCACTCCTTTCTCAGCCTGAGTTGTTTCTGTCTTGTGCACGAGCACAACTGGCCGTGCTAAATGATCCAAAAAACATAAGGGACAGGACCAAAGAAAACTGGCTGAACCTGGGGCTGGCTTTCAGCTCCTATTTCCAAATATCAGTTAAAGGTTGGAAATTTATCTACAAAAGAAATAATATAAATGAAATAAAAAATGGCACCGTCCACAAAATTTAAAAAAAAAAGAAAAGAAAAAGAAAAAAAGAGAAATCTTACAACACAGCCTCATAAAAAGGGCTCTGCAACAAGAGCTCAGTCACAAAATGAAGGGTTCTAGCTCTTCGTACATCGGAAAAGGAAACAAAGCTAAAAAGTACTAGTCCACATTCTCTTAATAAGTTAAACTTACTTTCCCTCCCCCTGTCTCTACAAAAGGGGTAGAAGCAAAGGGGAAAAGAGGCTACCAAAAAATTGAAATTAAAAGGAAAAAAAAAAGAAAAAGGGAAAAAAAAAAGGAAAGGAGAGAGAAGGAGAGAGCGCGCGCGAGAGAGAGCAGTCTGTGGTCAGAGGCTCAGAGCAGGGCTGAGTTCCTTTTAAGGGTTTAAAAGATGCAAAACAGTTCCTCAAAAGTTTCCTCTCTTCAACAGTTAGTTCAATGCTGTAGCCATAGAAACTCAAGTATATATTGGAGGAGAGATTCTTTCAGGCAGATCCACCGTCATCCAGAGAGCTGCTCAGCGTGTGTTAATCCTCAATGATTATGGGTTCATCATTCATGGGCTGGCGGAGCTGCACTGCCTGGATGGGCCGGAGGATAATAGGCTTGTAAGGGCGTCTGGCGGCTCGCTTGGCTTCAGAGGAGGAAAGCAGCTTGCGGATTTTCCTGCAGACAGTGAGGAAGAAAGGAACCGATTACAGAGACTGGACGCTAAGGCACTGTAGGTTTCTCAGTTCTTCGTCTCTCCAAGAGAAATCAGGCCTGCACACAGAGGCTGCTTGCTAATGGGATGGGCTAACACGGTTTATTTTGGCAATGTCTTCCCTGGGAGACTTTTGTTTTCTGATTTATATAAACCCACCAATGAAGAGGAAATTGCATTCTCTGTTCCAGAATCCTTCCCCTGCAGAGCAGAAGGCATTCTGGTCCAGCCTCATAGGATCTGGGTCTACTGCTGCAAATATAACACATGAAATAGTTAGGACAGCAAGTTTCCATACCACTGATTTATTTTGATGCAGGCAGACACGTCGGTTGGACATGGTACAGGCAGCTTTCCAGGAGTTCACAGAGCCAAGCTACAACCAAACATCTTCTGTCAACGTCAGTCACTCCCCTGCTGCTAATCCATCTCTCTCAGAGCTCCCTGACATTCCCCAGCCCCAAGCAGGTGCCCACACCTGCCTCTTCACAAGAAACCCAGCACAGCACAAACCAGCAACATTTGGTCTCTTTGAGGAGTGATGCCTCTCAAAGCTGAGCTGCTGCAGGTGAGCTCCATGACGGCCACTCACCAGCAAACCGATACTGGAGCCTTTCCTCCACACTGGGAACGCTAACAGGATGCCTTTCCCCTCTTTTTATTCCCACACTGTGTGTGTCCAAACCAGAAATGGATAATGTTCACATCTTGCATTTGTTAAGAATTTCCCTGTGTGTTACAAGTTTAGCAACAATTTTTATCAGACACCAGAACCTGTTTCCCATATGGAGACAAAGTCAAAGAGAGGGAGAGAAGGGAGAGGATGCACTGAAGTTTAGAATGAGCAAAATAAGGTAAAGAGACAATACAGAATGATTACTAATTTCTTTTTGTCAATACCAGGCTTAGAGCTAAAGGAAGTATCCTCAAAAAAAACCCTGAACATCAGCAACAATGAAAAATGTCCTGTGCAATTCACACAGGGATTCATTTCCAGAGGACACTGTGCTGGTCTAAGCCAGAGAGATCAGAAAGTGATGAACATTCGCAAGAGTAGCCCAGCGGTCCTCACTAAACACAGCCTTCAGTTCAGGAACTGGGGCCACAAGGAGGGTGGCACTGCCCACCCTGAGAGACACCATACTCACTAGAGGAAGGGCAGTCACCTGGCTTTACAGTCCAACTACCTATCGCTCAAAGATAATTGTCACATTTTTGGTTACTCAACATGGTTGGGGTCAAATTTTTCATGTAAAAGAGAATAGGGGGGTGTGTGGAAATAGAGAAAAGACAAGAAACATTCATAGAAGAAACTGGTCAAAATGCTGCCCCCCTAAAATTCCCCCTCGCCACCAGCAGCATTAAGGAATCAGCAACTTGAATCAGCTCTGGTGAGATTTGGTCCTCTCTTCCCTTGCTTTTTTTACCTACTGAGCTCAACCAGCCTGCTACATAGAGCTCACGCACAGACACACATCTTTTGTTCCCTCAGTGTCCCCATTTCTCCAGCATCTTCTGAAGCTGAAAGGGCACAGGGTGGGAAAGGGAGAGAAAAGGGTGGGTAAAAAGAAATATTTTTCCCCCCCAAGCCTTTTATAACTAAAGTTGATCTCAGTGAAGCTTCTTACAGTATCTGCATGTGCTCAATTGGACACGCCGGCATCAGACACACAGCTTGTAGCAGTTCTAGATGCTGATCAGGTCACTGGCAGCCTCCACTTGCATAAATTATAAATGCTGGGTTCCTCTCTGTGAGGCCTGAATTCAAAAAACTTATTCCTTTCAACTGACCAACTTTTCAAAGCATTCCCTCAAAGCTATCCAGTTTTCTAGCACCGTTCTCAACAGCACCACACAAAAGGGGAGGGTGGGAGGGGGTGGCGGGTGCGTGTGTAAAACTTTAGGGAAACCTACTTTCTGTGACTGAAACACAGCCTGACCCTCAGCTGGAGGATGATATGCAGATACTGCTGCTAGATGGGAGGCAACACAAAGCTCAAATTGTTTCAGAGCTCACAAACAAGCCTTACATTCTTGACAGTGGAATGCAGCAGATGGTTCAGGGAAAAGTTAGAGGTGAAATGCCCGACAGAAAACCCGTGCTGCTTACAATGCTGCATCGCTCAGGCTTCCCTGCTTTTCAGCAGGCTGCCAAACACCTCCTTTCAGCACTCATCAGGCAGCTAAGCAGCAAGGCTGTCCCACAAAGAAGCCCGTTCTTTTTTTTTCCCTACCTTTTTTTTTTTCCTAAATGGAAGAGAGAAGGTCTCACCGAGCTGGTGGCTATCGCTGGGCTTCCCTTTCTGTGTCAGAGATGTGCTGGGTGCTGTGGGACTCATCTTTCCTGCCTCAACCAGTGGTTCTGTACGAGCAGATGATTTACAGCAAATTGTTCTCACGACCAACATCACGCTTGATGAATGTTCTCACTGGTCTGTACAGATCAAAGGGCAGGACCCTGTACCAGTACTGAGACGTTACCACCATGGACCTGCCATATTTCTTGTGGGTTAGATGATAAAGATGTCAAGAAGGGTTTTGTAGATGCAGGATTATAAAATAAGCCTTGAGCATCCGGGGACTGAATTAGAGACTGACACCCTGCATCCACAATGGCACACAAATTTGCCAGAGCTGCAGGTCTGTAACAGGATCCCAATAGCCCTTTACCAGAGCAAGATGAACAGGAAGAAGAAAAGGGCTTCCCTGAAAATTAAATACTTCTCTCACTTTAGTTTGAATTATATTTGGGATCCCACTGCTTACTTTCACAGCGTCTTGCAGGAACAGAAAAGGAAAAGGGAAAGACAAGGTAAAGGTTTGAGCCAGGGTGAGATGCAATTGCATGAGCAGAGTCCATAGGGACACGCCTGACCAAAGAAATGAATTTCATGTTTCTTCTGAGTGTTAACAGGGGGGTTTCATGCCCTGAAATCTGGTGATCCAAGAGATCAGTGGTGTAACCTGAACATCAGTCTCAGCTTGTCTATGAAGCACATCTCTGATACTAGGCCTACAGAATAGTCACTTGACATTCAGAATGCTTTGCAGGCTACGGGGGAGGTTTGGGACACCGAGGCTCTGACTTTGCACTTTGTGCTGAAGAAACGATACTCAGAGTAGGGCCAAATTTAGTAGCACCAGAAGAGATGAAGCAGTCAAAACACCCGACCACTTGTAAGGGCTCAGACAACCAGAAATTCCCACATCCATCTCTGCTAGGTACTGGAGAGAAAGTAAGTGCTTCTCTGCCTGTTGGGGCTCTGATACTGAAAGTGTTGGTAACTCCAGGCTTCAGACAGCCAAAAGTCAGAGAGCACCTCTATTTGCAAAGAGAGCTGAAAACAAGCAAAGTTTCTTTTACTATTTTTATCCTGTGGGCTGACTAAAAAGAAGGACTAGCAGAAGCAGTATCTCCAGAGGAGGATGGACACTGCAGGGCTAAATCTCACCACTACTGGTGGCAAATATAAACTACCAAAGCCAATTCAGCTCCCAGAAACCCTGTGTGTCACTTGCAGGTTTCAGTACTCATACAAGGAAACGTTTTGAGAGGTAATACAAGAGACTTCAGCAGGCAGAGCTCTCTGTACAGGAGGCTCCATTCCTCAGCACCACCCGTGCAACAGAAGGCCCTTATGCTGTTACTGGGACACTGCAGTGGGACCTCCAAGGGCATTTATGGCTCTGAACCAGGTGATCTCCCCACCTCAGTCTTCCTCCCCTTATAGCCAGTCTCTTACAGGAACAAGAATAATTTGCTTTCTTTGGAATGCAAAGACATGATTAGGTATATCACAGCCTTTTATCCACCTTTACACCGGCAATAGTCTCAGCATTTAGTCTGTAGCAACAGATCTGTCTAACCACAAAATCAGCTGCAGCACTCACAAGGAACACAAATCAAAAAAGCTCCCCTTAAATCTTCTGAAAGATCAAGTTTCCTACCTGGTTTCTTCAGTGGCCATGTAAAAAACATCATCTGGTGCATCAATCCAGTTCATCCTCCTCCTTTTCACTGGAGGCATGGATCCACCACGAATTAATCGGACTTTTGTTGGGTATGATTTCCCATTGAGCAGCAAGTTTCGGCTTGGTCCCTGACGTGATACATAAAAAAGTACAATTATGGACTGCAACCAACCTGCAGTAGCATTTGATAAGCACTCAAAGGAAAAGACAATTAAAGTTTTCTTATCAGCTGTTAAAAAGTTTATGGTAAACGTTTCCCCTCTTGCCCATGACCGAACACAGAATTCACATACAAGCAATTGTCCACAAGCAGGAGAAGTTAGGCACCTTTAATATAGCATAGGACAGCAATACTCCAGCAACAGGACAGATAATAAATGGAAGGCATTACCAGTCATCTGTTGCTTGTGTCTGAAAGATGGCATCAAGTTTGAAAGAATGAGCGTAAGGCTTAGATTTCAGCTATCACCATAAATCTAGAACAACCTTGATTTCAGGGATGGACATCTAGCTACACAGCAAATCAAATATAAAATTCAGAATTTACAGTTATTGGGGGGTACCAAACTTACCCATCTCCTTTTTGCTCTAGGAAGGTTACTATTTAATGATATACTTAGTATGTTGAGGAGAAGAAATCTAGAACTACAAAGCTTAGCAGCTTTTATCCTGAAATCCTTATAGCATTTAACACCACAGATTTCCCATATACAATCCATTTGCTTTGCGAATCAACACAGGTATAATTTTCCAGACCCAGAGTAGCCCACTTCCACTCAACTGGAAAAACATGAGCTGTTAAGAGAGGTGCAGATGCAAGGGAGCAAAGGATTAAGCTTCTCAAATGCAGCTGTCCTTGATCATTTGAAGTCCAGTTCTGCTGCCCCTCTTCCTGCTCATTAGCACACTGATAAGTCCCACTGAAATCAGTAACACTGGACAAGTCAGGAAAGATACAAAATCAGGGCTCTGAAAATTTCATACTAAGAAATTAAAGCTGGTCAGAAAACATCCCGGTAGAAATTTAATTATGGTATTTCATCCTCCAAGGCCAGACCATCTCCCCAGGTGCACCAAGTCCTCCCCTTCTGCCCATGAAATAGCAAACTGAGGGTGTACATGAGGGATGTCTGACCTGGGAGATCCACCTCAAGAGAAAAAGGTGGGGGGGGCGTGAGGCCCTCAAGCCCTTCCGTGTCGGGTTACAGCAAAAGCTCAACCAAATTTTAACACTTTGACTCAGAAAGGGAAGACCTTCAGTCCTGCAGCCAAGAAAAGAAACCCAACAAACCCCTGAGTCTATTGCATTCTTATCTGAGGAGAAAACAAACAAACAAAAAAATCATAGAATGGTTTGGGTTGGAAGGGACCTTGAAGATCATCAAGTTCCAACCCCCCTGCCACGGGCAGGGACACCTCCCACTAGAGCAGGTTGCTCAAAGCCCCATCCAGCCTGGCCTTGAACACTTCCAGGGATGGGGCATCCACAACTTCCCTGGGCAGCCTGTTCCAGTGCCTCACCACCCTCACAGTAAAGAATTTCATTCTAGTATCTAATCAAATCTCCCCTCTTCCAATTTAAAGCCATTACCCCTTGTAAAAAATGATCAATGACTTTTTTTTTTTGACCAGCCTTAATTAACTGTGCTACCAAATCTGCTTCTTGTAGAAGATTAGGACTTTAGAGCTAAGCAAACAAAATCTCACCTTTTAAATTCCTACACTCTTTACAGCTGTTGTATATACAAGTGCAATAATAATTTGATTTCTTAGTTGCCCAGCTCCATGTTAAACAAGACAACTTTGGCACCACAGCACACCACTGAAATACTTCAAGAATTGTTTTATAGTTGAGGTTTACTAAGGAAAAGATTCCCAAGAAAAAGTTTTTTTGTTGCTTGGGGTTGGTTTTTTTACCCCCTCCAGATTTCTCCAAGAAAATTCTTTCACTAGAAGGATTTTTCTCCACATGACCTACACACACAGAACAACTCTGGAGAAAGTTCTTGGAAATACCTAGAAGGGGCACCCTTGTGCTTCAAGGTTGCCTTTTCTCTACCTGCACAGCACAATCCCTTTTAAATGGCACATCCTGAAACGTGGACCTTTACTGTTCAGTTTAGTAGCACACTATCAAGCAACTAGAAATTCAAGGCAGTTCAGGGGTTTCACCCTAAAACAGCTAAAAAGTGTTAGGTCATCACATGATTTCTCCCACTGCACTGAGTTGGTTTATACAGCAGACAAAACAAGTAGCCAGTCTCCTCAGTGACAAGAAATGAAGCTGAATTCATGGAGGAACACAATTTACCGCTTGTATCAGATGCTCAAGTACCAAACCAAATGAATGCCTCGTTATTACAAGCAGCCTAGCATGCTCAAGTTATAGCCTACCCTCAGGATACTGCACACTATCCCAGAACGTGATTAGAATTAATAGTGCTTGTGATCACCATTCAGTGACCATTGTTGACACTGCTACTGACTGAGCCACGTCAGTGACTCTACTGACACTAGGACATGGTAGCAGTTCACCTAATGAGGCAAGCTCCACTTTATCAACACCAGGAGATTATTTGGGGGCGGTGAGGGAGTGGGGGGTGGGAGGGGGAAATTATGCTTCAAAGTTCTCTCCCATGAGTTTCCCATAAGCCACGTGTAAGGGGGAAGGTGATGCACAGCCTTTGCACTGGCCTCTTCACACCAAGGTGAATCTAATGAGAAAGCATTCTGCCAGAGATGCATCAATCAGACTGGCTATTTGCTTCTGTCCTTTGATAAAACTCAGCATAATGGATGAAAGGCTAGGAATCATTTCTACTCAAAAAAAACAAAACAAAAACCAACATAAACCCCAAGCATTCTCAGCAGACAACTTGCATACTGACTTCCTAAAAGCAATAATAAAAAGAAACTGTTTTCCAAACAAACCCTTCCATCATTTAAACCTTCCTCCTTCAGTGAAAGGCATTCCACCTAGAAAGACATCCCAGAACTTTGCTATAAGCAGCCACTCAATTTCTGTATGAGCAGAAACAAAATGTTCCATTCAAAACAGAATCTCATTTAGAGACAAGATCAATTTGAGGTTTAATTTATATTTAACCACTTCAGTGTTTCACATGCCCAAAAAAACCAAATTCTTTAAAAGTTTTCAATTAATTGGGAAGTGTGACCAGCTGTAAACAGCAAAGATGGAAGTGAGACACTAGGGTTTAATGGTGTGTTCTATCTAGTGTGGGTTAATAATTCTTCTTTTCCCTGTTTTGGTTAAATGAACATTCTCTTACCATTTGTCTGGTTTGTCCGTGGTTAGGCAGACCTAACAAACAGGAAAGAGAATAGAGCTGGTAAGACCATTGCTTTTCCAAGACAGAAAAAAGTACAAAATCAAAACACACGCAGCTATGATTGCAACTGTGTTGTTTTGCTAAAACCAGTTGTCTACCAACCTAACTTCTCCCCTTCTTGAAAGGTACTGAGAAAAGAGCTTCCTTAACAACATGGTTTGAAGAGCAGAGTCCCCAAGTTAAAAACATGTTCCATTTGCTCAGTCTTTTCTCCATTTATTCACACTTCCAACTACCACTAAAAGTACACCTCCTCTTTCAGATCTCAGATTTTCCTCAAGCCCTGGGAAAAATCTAGCATTCTGTTTGAGTTTTGGAGGAATTTACTAACATCAAGAAGGAGAAAGTGGAAGGTACTACACACTATTAGGACAGCAACAAATAAAATCTTTCCTATCATCCTTGGATCCCCA
The DNA here is from genome assembly GCA_013400555.1 of Jacana jacana. Classification (NCBI taxonomy): domain Eukaryota; kingdom Metazoa; phylum Chordata; class Aves; order Charadriiformes; family Jacanidae; genus Jacana; species Jacana jacana. The sequence continues at coordinate 27,990 of VZTM01030766.1, read as the reverse complement.
GGGAACACTTCAGCTCAGACATTAGCTACAAGACGTTAGCAAACAGATCACATCTGCTGAACCTACCACCAGTAAATACTTCCACAGGTGTAGTAGTAGCTCCATCAGTCAAAAAGCACAATGACTCCAGTTACCACACAAAGCCCTTCCCCGGTGACACAGAGAGCAACATAAAGGACCGAGCACAGTGGCTTGGTTTTCCTGGCCGATTGGCTACACCACAGATACCCTGTTGTGCTGCCAAAGCAGACATGTACTCATCTGTACTCTAAATACATGAGACCTTGTAGGACACACCAAGGTCTCGAGATACAAGAGAACGATGAGTTGCTATAAGGCAGCAGGGCATGGCACAGAATGGACTAGAAGACATAATAAACCTTTTTGTTAACACCATTTAGTTTTCTAAGATGCATGCTCCCAGAAAACACCATTTCATTAACATCACTGCACCAAACCATCTTTCCCAACCCCTTCTGGCTGAGAAGCAAAATGTCAGTACATCAAATCCAACAGGTACTGCAGGACAGGCACCAGCAAATGCTGTCTCTGGCTGCTGAAGTTATCAGTATGAATTCTGCTTTCCCATTTATAGCAAGCTTCCCAGCTTGACTTCTGAAACTTCCCAATTGCCAGCGAGTTAAGCTGTGATGAAACAGCAAAACTTTTAAAAGAATCCAGCAAAAATGGATTTTCACAGCTCGCAGTCCCATACTCCAACAGATTCCTTCATGTTCTTCCACGGTAAAGTCAAACACAATGTACCCACAGCAAGTCTGCCAGGAAACACACGGCACAACAACGTATCGGGAGGGAGAAAGGCGGAACGGGGGACATTTTTTGAGCACGGAGTACCACAACACCACATGAAACTCAACAGTTTATATCAAGTGAATTCTCCACTCTGTGTAGATGTATGCAGTTAGCTACTTCAAACCTGAAGACACATAGCTTCAATTTGTGCAGCCTAAGTATCCACAGAGATGAAGAAATAGTTGCCAGAAAGACTTCCATCAAATCTGTAGAGCAGATGTACCAGGCACCGAGTAAGAAGACCAGTAACAACCTTTAGATGTTGACAAAGGCAATGTAGGCGCCAAATAATCATTCCTTTTCATGTGGGAGCAGCAATTGCATCCAAACCACAGCTGTGAGCAGCCGTTGAAGATGGACGGACAAAGAGCTCCACAGATGCTGGGAAACAGCACAGCCAGCAGGACGCAACCTGAATCTGCTGGCTTCAGAGCTAAGCTCCAGGACTTGGTTTTTATTCCCTCTTCCATAACAGAAAGAGAACTTTTTCTCCATTCACTGGAGCTCTGAGAGAAGTAAATCAACCGGTGTTAGTCCCTGGACTGAAGCTGCACATTTCATTTTAAACCACACTCCCGATCATCTCCTTTTTTGTCCTAGGAACATTCATGATGCCAGAAAAGACTGTCCTACAGGAGCAGCTGATAGGTGGCTGCTGTGATGGCTACTGCTGGAGATACAACAGACAGCAAACAGCGCACTGGAATTAACCCAGACTATTCTGCGGTGAGAGATGTTGAGACTGATACAACCCGAATGAAGGCCGAGCAGAACTGCTACTTACTCTGAGCCCCAAAGCTTCAGAACCCTCAAATGGCAAAGCAGCAGTGCTAAAAACTGGGACACACTGCACCCCCAAAGCTGTAATTTCTAGAATCAAGCTGCCCGTGACAACTTTCTTCTCCAGACAACAGGGCACAAAACTAAGATACAGCTTCAATACTATTTAGACTCTTGCTATCACAGTAATAAGGTATCAATTAGCATGTTAATCTTAGCTATCTGGAATTTTCCCTTTAGTCACACTTCAATAACTAGAGTTTGAGAGAATGAAAACAGACACTAAAAAGACTAGCTTCAGTTTGCAATAAAAATGACACTAGAAGTATGTGCAGCCGAAGCACTGCTATTAAATGAGCAACTTTTACCTGCCATGGTCACCAAAGAGATGCAGAGAGACAGCGTAACATCTGTAACCCATTGTAGAACAGCTGTCAACTCAACAGGATGCTTCTGTACTAGAAACAATGGATTCTCACCCAAAAGTATTTGGTGGCTTCTGTGCAAGAGATGAGGTCTGCGAGACAGGCACCTCGAAGAACTAAACCAATCCCCTGTCTCTGGGTAAGGAGCGACAATTAACTCACCATACAGAACACAGTCCTCCCTGAGGTGCCTGCTCCATTTTCACAGATCAAGGTTTGAGAGACTCCTCACGCGCATGCATCCACAAGCGGTATAAAAAAGTAGGGCAGCATATGAATATAAGCCAGGAGCAAAATCCAACCAGGCTCTGACAGCTCCTCTACGGGAAAAAAAGCCACCTGTCTTTACTTTATGGGGGGATGTCTAGAGAAGCCACGGGATAGAAAGTGTGAATATTCCCTTCAATGATACCTAAGGACCAACTGTGTGAATTTATCTAGCTCCACATGAGAAACTCTACTGAACTCCTGCAAAGAAGGAAAAAAAAAAAAAACCTGAACAAAAAAAGGAGGCAACCAAACCTTTAAAACCACAAAGTGTAACGGTCTAAGTGATGAATCTAAGCAGATCTTCCACTCTTCTGCAGCCAAACAAATGGAAATATATTCTGAAAATTCAAGATTAAATGTTTTTTTCCATAGCACTGAAAAAACCCAGAGCCCTACATAGTCTCCTCCCATTCAGTTTCTCCTGCCAAAGTCTCCTCTATCCACTGAAGTAAAAAGGAAGGCCCAGAGGACAAAATGCAGGCATGGTAAATTGAAGGTGTATCTGCAGATAAGCATAGATGTTCTTTGCCATAGACAATTCTACATTGCTACTGAAACGGCAACAAAACAACTCTTCACAGCACAGAGACTGATACCTCTCATGCCTCAACTCCCCACAATCTGGTGGCAAACACCTCAGAAACGTTCCTCAAGCTTCAACACAATTACTGAGATTTTGGCTCAAAACCAGGCCCAGCAGGTTACTATGCCCTAATGATCCTTTTCATTCTCCAGGTATCAAAGCTGCAGCTGAAAATAGTTTCATGCAAAAAAACCCTGCAAGGTGGTGAAGGACTATCACAAACTGCAAATGCAAGTCTGGTACTACTGATAGTTTGTAGTTTACCTTTTGGGGATGGGGTGGAACCACCTCTCAGTCAACCAACCTGTTTCTTTTCCAACAATCTCTTATCATTTAAATCTAATGCTTTCAGACTTGTTAAATTTAAAGTGAGAGAACACCCAAACTTCCTGCAGCAACTAAAGAACTAGCCCAAGAGCACGCTTCAGGAGTGGGGAATAGTTGGCACCCGACAACACAGAGGGGAGTGTGGGAATCTAATTTCCTGATGGGAAGCAAACCAGCACATCTGGTCCCACTGGAAGCCTGAGGGTAGACATGCACACTCTTTGCCGATCTAGTCTCATTTCCCGCAAGTCCAAGCAAGAGGTCTTCAGCTGGGTGGCAGCATGCAAAAATTACTCCCACTGCACAAATTCAGACTGCCTTTTTTTGCCAATTCCACACAGCACACAACTACCAGGAGAGCCTAAACCCTCAGCAATGTGCCCAACGCAGCCTGGAGTGCAGGGATAGTTCCATGAAGCTACTACATCCAACACCAAGAAGCTGCAGAAGCAGCACCAACCATGGACACTTTTCTACTTGGGTAGAAATGTTCTGGTGTTTTTCCATGCCTGAACATACACACCATTGCCTGTACATTTAGACAATTGCATAGTCTGGTACAACTCTGCACAGACCTGACCCTAGGACCAAGGAGGAAGAGGAATCCAGCTTCCAACCACTGGACATAACTTGGGAGTTGTTAGAATCTATATTTACTCAAACTTGCTAACTCCAATCTTCAGCATATCCACCACACAAAAATATGGGTCCTTCAGTCCTTCATCTCATGTTAATATAATACATCTTTTTCTTTTTTTCCTTTTTTCTTTTTTTTTTTAATTTAAACCAATTAGGATATCAAGCAATTAAGTCACAGATGGTATTTTGGTTTTAACTTCTGTTTCCCAAAGAGAAGTATCTCGTGGAACACACAACACGCAGTAACATTCATAAGCACGTTTGCAGTCACAATGAACCAGGAGAATCCAACACACACTTCCACAAATGGCAGGTTTCCTATACTAAAATCATTGCTCTCAAAAATGCATACACTCTTCATTGCATTTTCCTTTTCCAAAAGTAATCCTTCTCCTGGGATTCCATCTTTCCCAGCAGTTACAACATCATCAACAGTTCCACATTTGTGACCAAGCTAGAAAAAATACAAAAATAAACGCATGCATGCATGAGGCTTGATGAACCAAGGATTTAACTTCCAAGATACTGGTTCACTTGAAGTAGTCTCTGTGTGTTGACATACACAGAGATACAGTTTTTACAAGCTTATAAGAATGCTGTATTACCCCTCTCTTTCTTTAACTGCCAAGGCCATGATACTGCTGAGAGCAGATCTAGTGTCTACCTTCTAATGATCAAAGGCTATAAACTTTCAGGAGTGCAACAAGCTTGACAGTGCATACATTGTACCAAATATGACCTAGACTAATATTTTCTTAAGTCTGTGCTACAGAAAAACAATGTTAAAATTGCAATTTACTTACCTAAGTAAGTTCCTACCAAGATTGGCAAAGGAAAAGGAAAAAAAGATTTAAGGTTAAAAAAGGGGAAGATTCACACAGTTCAGAATACAGTAGCCCAGCCCCATGCAACAAATAGAGAAACACGGACTGGTTTGGTTGTAAGGGAACACAGAAGTGATCACAGTTCTCTGTTGGACAGATAAACCCAAGACAACATTAAACAAACAGTAACTCCAGATGAGAGATTCCACAAAGAGCTTTAATTTCGTATGAGTGAGTAGCAGCTCATTATCCACCTCCTTCCACTAACCCCTGCGCATTAACCTCGTTGGATTTGGACAGTAGTTCCTAAAACGCTTGGTCTAACATTTCACATCAATTTGCTGCACAGGACCTTACAGATGATGTGTTTGTTCATGCAAAGCTGTACCTTCTGCTAAGAGTACTTAAAGGACCCTACTAACACTTTCTGGGCAGTGATATCCAACTACAATGAGTCAAGTAGCTACATTTGGACAAGTATGTTGAGAATGGAGTTGCTCCCTGCCTTGGTGTTGAGTCAATAAATACTACCCATTCACATTGCTAAAAAACCATCACAGTATATTCTGGTCTAGCTGTAACACACTGAGTGGTCAAGAAAAGAGAGGCAACAACGCCACACACCTCACTGCTTTAGGCTTTGCCGATTCGAACTCTGTGAACTAGAAAACCACTGGATTATTAACTGTCCTTGGACTCAGGAATATTACTTATCATATACATACATACGTGTGTGTGTGTGTGTGTATGACATGTATCACACGTGGCTTCCTCTTAATTACAAGTTCAGACCTGGTACTGTCGGGCATTTGCAATTCTGCCCTTGCACTGTTAAGCATTCATTTCCTCTCATAGTAATTACACCTGCTCCCCACCACCCCCTCGGGACAGGCACTCTCCTTGCTCTCAGTCAACGTTCACCTCTGACTCCATACCATCCTTCATAAAGGAAACAGCTTTCACCGCTCGATCCACTGAGCAGAATGCCCATCTCCTGATTTCATTTCCAGATCTTTCTTCACAACACCAAAAGAAAGTAATTGCAGTGTCATGGCTAAGCTGAAGGCAAGTGAAAAAGGTTTCACTTAACACCTGAAAACAAAATCCTAAATACAATTACCAAAAATAATCTGTACTTTTGGCACATAATCTAACACAAGGAAGTTGCACAGACACATGATTCTTGGGGTCTCCAAACAGCATCTAAAACAACTTGTCATTCTTCCCAGCTGTGCTGCTGTTGACCAGAAACACTCATTGCTTTAAGCAGCACTGAACATTTTCTTCCTTAACACTAGTCAGCATGACTCCGTTTCCAGCAGCTAGAGCCAGGACTTTTCCGCAGTACCCCATGTTTCACATTATTCATTAAAGGACCAATACTCCTGCTGTTTACAGTCATTCCTGGATGGGCAGCTTTCCTTTGGCTGGTTATCCTCAGCTTTGGAAGTGCAGTCAGCACCACTCTTGCTAAAAGCAGAATTTTAATGCAATTCACGCATACAGGTAAGTTCAAATTTTCTGCAAGGTCTAAGTCAGACAGGAAAAAAACAACCCTTTAGATAATTCTGGTCACCTACATAGCTGATGCTAGAGAACTTCCTTCCACTCCAACCTCAATAGCCGGTTTTGATCAAGAGCAGTATTTCCACGTTCATGCTCATCTCTTGATAATTAAACTAACGCCATGCTAGGCTGCCCAATGCTCCCAGTTCTAGGAGTCCATTCACATTACCCCAAAAGGTGAGAAACAATGAACCAGAACACATTAAATTAGATCGACATTCCATTTTGGTTCAGAAATCCCCAGTAGCAGAAGCAAGGTATTCCAACAGTTAATTAACCTCACTCGAAAATCTGCAGCTTGTTTCCAGCCAAAGTTTTTCTGCTGTACCTTCTGGCTACTGCAGCTCATTATTCCATTCCCAGCTAGACTAAAAAGCCCTCTATTATTACACTTTTGCTGCTCCTGTCAGCAGAGACAAACACCTACAACTTCCACTTTGATAGAAGCGTTTTCCATTATACGGCGTGTTTTCCAGTCCCTTCACCGTTTTCATGGCTCTTCTCTAAGCCCTCTCCAATTTTCAGCATTCGATCCGCTACCATTTTATCAATGCAAGTTTGTTGCTGGGAAAAGCCTTCCCTTTATTTCAGCTACTCATTCATGTTCTCTCTCTTTCTGCCAATTTTAGAGTGCATGTGATGACCCCGAAAAACAAATCTGATTAGATGAAAGCTAACGTGGTGTAAAAAAGAGAGGGGAAAAAAATAAATCTAACAATGCTCCCTCCCTTCCCCCAGCAGGAACTGGCACAGAGAACTGTCACATAGATCCCATACTGGACAGCTCTTAGGAAAAAAGTAAACAGGGTCCACAACATAAATCATCGTCTCTATCTTTCTAGAGAAAGTTTAATGGCAAATCCTGTCAGTCGAGCTCCAGGACACTACTGAAAAAAGCAATACATATTTTTTTAACTTCTCGCTGTATTCAGTAGCTTAGGAGACTCCATGCACTTTTCATGCTTCAAAAACAGGATTCTGCAGGAATTTGTCCATGCTAATCTATCGTTGAGGGAGAGCTGGGAAGGGCACTACATGCATGATGATTCCAGTGCGATTTAAAGAGGAAAACAAGATAGATGAAATAACCATATCCTTATAAAATAAAGTGGAGGTAGTAAGGAGAGATAATATTATCTTCCTGCTCTTGGAATTCAAGCACCAGTTGAAACTCCAGGTGCATGGCCAGACAAATCACATTCAAAGCTTGAAAAAGTTCAGCTCTCTAGGGTTAAGCAGAGATGATTCAGAAAATGTTATGGATGCTTAGCTGGCTACAGTACCAAGACAAAAAACAAACAGTCAGCAAAATTCTAAAGAAAAAAGCTGAAGTACTCCAAGTTCAGCAATTTCCAATGTTTCCATAATTAGTTTTAAGTGGTTCTGCCCACAGCCCACTAACAACAGCCTCCTTTCCTTTTTGTCCTTGATCTCTCACAGCCAAGGTTCATCCTTTCCCAGTCATCTTTACTTCTCACTACTACTTCTCTTCACACAGTTCAACTTGATGAACCTGCATCCACCTATAGACAAGGTGGTTTCCATCTCCAAGCCCTCCACTCTGTCAGTGTCCAGGCACATTTAGGAACAGTGTTTCCATTTATGCAGAAACATTCAAAGCACTTCAGTGATTACCTGATCTGAGAGCTGTATTTTAACTACCGACAACACATTGTTCCAAATACCAAGGGGTGGTAGAGCCTCAGATGAAAAATCCTCCAGCAGTGCTGCCTGAAGAACACCCCAAAATCTCCACAAGCAGTTCAATTTTCAGCAATGTTCAACAGCCTAATTCTAAACAAAGGCAACAGGTGCCCTGGGAATTGATACGCCTTAGAAACCTGACTGCCAATATAGGCCTATAAACATGGACCCTAATCTTTACACTAAGCAAAAATACAAGCTGCTACTTGGCTCGTTCCCTGCAAAACAATCTCTTGATTTAATATTGCTTTACAACCTGACTATGAGGAAAGCCTTACAAACTCATCAGATGTCATCAGCTCAGCAACCAGCCATAATCTATCGTATGCATCCTTCTCCCATGAGTTTGGAAGTAACAGCCCAGCAGCAAAAGGCTTTTTCCACCAGCAGAGACTTGAGCTAAAGCCCACCATAATAGCTGTCTGCTGTCATATGTCAGAGACTTTGACATTATAGTGACCTGAGCAAACCATAGGATATCTTCCAGATGCCACCAACACTGCACATCAGCAGGAAGCAGAAAAACCCCAGCTAAATCATGTAACATTGTGGGAGGTAAACTTCTCCTTGAAAACTACTTCAACAGAGGTGGACAAAGTGTTTTCCTGCACCTAAATTTGTGCAGAAGGAATATTTTCAGCCTCTCTGTGCAGTAGTCTTAACACCAGCTTTTCTTTGCAGTACACTCCTATAGTGACCTAAACCAGCCAGTATGCCACCACCTACCGCTAAGGGGAGAGGAAAACCAAAACCTGTAAAGACACACACACACCACACCACACCCTCCTCATTTCCCATAGTGTCTAGAGGAACTAGATAAATCAGAAATCTCACTGGTGATAACAATTCAGTTTTATTAATAATTTTTTTCTATTTTAATATTGCTCATTCTGGATAGATGAGTCTACTTCAGTCCTTTTATACTAACTCATTGGCTCTTTAATTCTGGTCACAAGGCTTCATCATTCTTCCTGCCATTCACTCCTTCTTCCCAACTGTTCCAACTTGTGCCCTTCCTCTCCTCTGAACTCCTCTCCCTTCCCATCAGCAGCCCCCCACAATAATAAGCCTTGAAGACTCTATTCAGAGTCAAGACAACTCAATGTTGGGTTCCCAGGTCTCGCATGGCACAGGAAACCGGTATTATTCGTGCCTAGAGCCAGCAAAGCTTACCAGCTCACCTGCAAGGCTACTGGAAACCAGTGCTAAGCGGCACTGGCACACAAATTGTCTTCAGGCCAGAAACAGATCCATGGAACTTCCACCATCTGTTTCCCTCTGCCCACTAGATCTTGATCCAAGTTCTTTAAACCCGATTTCATTGCAGGTGGTTCCCTTCCCTGTCTTTCTCGACCAAGCTTTCAGCAACCCAGGGTCAGAAAATATTCCAGATGTCAAAACTGCAGCATACCAAACATCTTCCACTGACAAATAAATTTCAACCAACAATTTTAAGCTGAACTGCTCACAGAAATATCCAGTTAATAGTCACTACCCCAAAGCAGGTAAACAGATCTGGGGCTGAATCATACTCCACTAACTAGCAGTTATAGGAGCACAAACTTCTAGAAGTATTTTGGTAGCTGGCTGAGAACAGACCGAGCAGATAAAGCAGCAGGTGCTTGGTGAGAGTCAGTCCCTGCACAACTGTGCACACAAGCTTCAGAGAAACACGCGTGCTGAGCAGCACAAACAAGTACTTCACCAAAGTCCTTTTTTTGCAAACTGCTCCACCAACAGTTACGACCAAAATACACCTAAACCAATTACATACACCAACAGACACACGTTTTAAAACACTAAAACAAGAATCCTTCATTTTGAGTAAGTGAACAGTCTCAGGTTATCAAATCCAGTGCTCCCGGACAGCCTGAGGGAAGCGTCAGTTCTTCCACTTCCCTCCTTTGGGCCACAACATCTCTGAGCCTCAGAAGTGTGTCATCTACTGAGTGACTCAGCAGTCACCTTGCTGATGAGGACGCATAGGAGGGAGCAGAAGCCATAAGCAAGTAGTCACTAGGAGCTGTGGAAATTCGGTGAGCTACTTAGCATCTACATCCATCATTACTGGTCAAAGCTTCTGAGGAAGCCAAGCTGACCAAGGCAGCAGTGTTTTGTTACTCTTCCCAAAACACACAAGCTAAAAAGCACATTACAAACTCAGCAATACACTATTAAGGTATAAATTCCCAAAGAGAGCAAGACAGTAGAGCAATTGCTGTCCTCATTCTTGTTTTCTCCACCTGCGCTTCTGTAGGCATGCACGTAAATACTGGTAGCAGTCATCCACCCTCTGGGCATGCAGTGTGGGCCACTGCAGGGCAACAACCTTGAGGTTTTGTGTTCACCATCCCATGATGACATCTGTATATCCAAACGATTCAAAAGCAGTCTGTTCTATTGCATTTGTGGAAGTGACATCATTTAAGTGACATGTCTGTTTCCTGCATTATGACCAACTAAAGCTCCTGGGGTCTATTCAGCAGTCAGAACAGATCAGTTTTTAACCTGTTGAAATTCTGAAAACAATTTCTACTGCAAGTAGAGAACACGCAGACAGTTGCTCACCAATGAGACTGTCCACTTACAGTAGAATATGTAGAGGCTTGAACTTGGGACCCGGTGTGGATACCGTCTCCTATTTCTTTTTATCACAGTGAATTTAAAGTAGTTCAGGACGCTTGAAACTTTGATTTCTTACAAGTCAAACAGTGAAACACCATCTAGTGTCAAATCAACCATCACATCCTCAACTTGAGGAACTTGTAATCAATTCTGAACATGGCATTTCACGCCTTCAGTACAGTTGTACAACTTGTTATCTGCATGGGAAAAGCCTGGGAAAAGCCTGGGAAAAGCCTGGAAGGTGAGCAGCATAACCATGGCTGGAAATGGTTACCCAAGGAACACTTAGACATCAACACAGAAGGTGCACACAGATTCATTAGCCACAAAGCACAGACAAGCCAGCAGATGAAACTAAAATTTGCTCTCCTAGCATAAGCTGAGCGCAGCTTCAAGGTCTTACCCCTGCTAGGCATCAACAGGCGCTTCTTCATGTTGCCTGATAGAGCACAAGTGAACAGAAAAGAGAAAAACATCACATCAGCAACCTGAACAGCAGCAGTTCAAAAAGTTCTTAACGTTAAACCACAAACAGTAAGATATCAAATGCCTGTAATTATATTTCAGATAAATCATATATAAAGTTAAAATTAAAGCTAAAAAAATCTAAGATTTTCTGTAACTCCCTCCTTAATCAGAGTCACAATTAAACCAACTGTTCCCTTCCCCTGTTAAGGAGAGCTACCCTCCATCTTCTCGCTCATGCTAAGGCCATTTGAACAGACCCTTTTACCCTCATCTGAGAAAAAGACTGCATTTTCTCTTCCCCAACACTCTCAGGCAAGATGAACTCTTCAGAGTAGAGCCCTGGAGTCTGTGCCAGGAACATCCTGCATTGGTCTCCTGCTTTAAACACCTTCCCCTTGCTTTTTCTTCTTGAGGAGATGAAGCCCAAACTGCACTGCACAGATGTGCTCAGTGATGGGGCCAACCAAAGCGAATGCTCTGGTTCTGCACAAGGCAGAAGCAGGTTCATGCCACACCAGATCTGGCAGGTTTGCCTCCCTCAGCTAAGCAGCAGCAGCCTCTCTCAATGGCATGCAGGCTCTGGTAGCTTTGCTGAAAGCCAGGTGATCCCCATGTTACGTAGAAAAGCCACCTGGGAACCGCACAGCTACCACCTACAGGCTAAAAAAAGCTGTAAACCTCAAAAGAAAAACAGAACATCACTGGGAAAAACTATTCAGGTTTTCTTCTTGTTACTCATTTAAACATTGAAAGGACCACCCAGTACACACCCCATGTTACAACACCCAGAAGGAGAAATGGGACAAGTAGCTTTTACAAAAGAAAAATATTAACACCACCCCCACCCCCCAGAATAAGGAACTCTGAATTTATATGAAGGGCTGTATTTTAAACAATCTCCTTGTGTACTGAAAAGAGAGAAGAAAAAGGCTATACAGATTATATATATTTTGCAGAAAAATACTTACCATCCATTCCATTGTGTTGTTCATAACTTCGTTTTCCCAGGATAGTTGGGGACCCGTTATTAATAACGGGCGTAAACTTAGCAGGAGTCAGACTGTTGAGAGAACTGGACAAGCTCTTTGCAGGGTCTGGTTTCGGAGGACATGGATGAGATTCTGTTGTGAAACAGCAAAGTGGGTTTTTTTATCAGGGAAGATACTGGAATTATACATCTGAAAACAACCTGCAAACTTCCAAGGTGACCAAGTATACTTCCCCTTAGATATAAACTATCTCAGTCAATAATTTTGACTGAAGATTGCTATTTTTATAAAGCATTTTAAGTGTATTTAGGAATTCACCTCTACTGAAGATGTTAAAACCAATGTCATAACGTTCACTGTAACATACCATTATCCTAAAATAAGAGATGAGAAGAAAAGCACTTTACATCTATTTCCAAATCACCATTCTCTGACAATTTGAGATCATTTGGGGGCTGCTCTTGTATTAAAAGGCATCTCTGGGCAGTACTGCAACCACCTTAAACTCTGTGGAAATGACAACTTTGCCAGTTTTGCAAGGTTTGTAAAAAATGTAATTTCTAAGTCAGTCAAACAAGTGAGGATTCAAAGCACCACCATAAGGAACACACAGAGACTCTGAATTCAAGCTTCTGGCTGAGGCAGAGATGATCAAGCCTACACTGTTCAAATGAAAAGACTTTGAGAAAGTTACAAGCAACAGAAAATGGGAGCTTCAACTGAGATTTCCTCTTGCAGCTTTAACAGCCGAGTAACATATAACTTGAAGTGCACTGAGCACAACACCTGCAAAAACACATTCTCACCAGTCCATCAGCCTCCCTCCATTACTTTCACTCTCTTCTTCCAGCCCAACAGTCAAACGGAGATCCCTGCTAATGAAACCTCAAAACCTACTGCTATGCTCTGTACAACTATTAAAAGTAGGATTTTATCCAACAGCAAAGCTTCTCCCTTTATTTGCCTTATTTGGTTGCACTATACATATCCAAAGTTTTCTCAGTCTGTATCTCATTTGTATACAGCAGAAGTACAACACTCAACAGAGGAGCAGTAAATATTTAATAAAACCCAAGCCTTACAATATTTAATCAAGAAAAGCATTCAAAGAAGCATAAAATCAACTCCAGCGTTTCTTAGCAGAGCAACAAGGCAATCAATTTCTTTGTTAATCTGGAAGCCTTCAAAGTACCGCTGTCCAAGCTAGCTTTCTGTGGCTAGACTCACATTAGACTGCTCTAACAACATGAGACGTGTCTTCGGGGTATCTCTAGCAACTGGCAACACTAGGGAAAATGATCTTGCATTCATTTGCAGTCAGAGCTGACACGTCACATAGCTGGCCTCTTCCAGCACCTAAGACTTAAAACAACATCCTGGAGAGAGCTACTCAGTACTCTCCCACAGATCAGCTGACGAGGCCTAAGTCCTCAAGAAAACTGTAAAAAACCCAAAAAACCAAACCCAAACTAAAAACCAAGAAGAAAGTAAAGAATGGAAATACAGTCCTCTTGTCTAGCTCAAGCACAGAACAGTGAGCAACCAATTTACAAGCTGTGGGACACAGCGCTGTCCTAAACCCAAGAGGCTTCTTGAGCACCCAACTGTAGGAACTGCCTCCAGACAGCCCAAAAATTGGAACAGTTGACTGACCAATTATTCCCAATATATTATGTTCATGCCTTCATTAGCAGATGGTAACTTATCCCCACATACATTGAAGGTCACAGCAAACACATCCCACCCTTCACTTGAAAAAGCTTGTGATAACAGCGCCCTGAGCTCAAAGCGCCACTAGGTCTCCCCAGCTAAATCGAAAAAGGAAAAGGACAAGTTCATGGCAAGGTTTTTGTGTAGTTTTTTGATCCAGAACTAGCATCTAAACCCAGAAGCAAATAGAAAAAGAAATGGTTAGCAGAATTAGCTAGCAGGGTTTCTTGCTTGCTTGGGGGTGTGGTGTGTTTGGTGTTTTTAATACCTAAATACCGGAGTACTGCTTCTAAAGGCTTTCGAACCACTTGCTTTAACAGCAATGGGTTTTCTGATGCCTCAGGTAAACGTGCTGTGCCTGTAAAATAAAGAAAAAAAATTAGAGGGTAAAGGCGTTTAGATATTATAGCAAAACTAAATGAGTAGCTCAAGTGACCTGAAAGATCTTTCCAATCAAAAGGAATTTTACAGGTTGCAAGCATGCCTAGGCAACAGGACACAAACACAGAATGCTAAATGTAATAGCAAACATGAATATTTTAAAACAAACAACTGATGGATGTTAAAAGTGGTTTGTCCAGCCTACAATCAGTTAGAACGCTCTCCAAGCATTGCTAGATTTTCTGAAACCACTGACTACATGTGAGAGGGGATCTCAAGAGGCTGCAACAAGACAAACTTTATAGGCAAAGAATTTAAAAATGTCAAAGGGCTCCTTTGCAGGTAGGTCCCAGCTGCATCACCGCTCACATTCTGCTTTGATTGCTGCGCTGTTAATAGGCAGATAGGGATGTCTTGCAGCATGCCACGGGCGCAAGATATCTCGACATAAACGTCTGGCAATTCTTGTCAGTTTTGTTGTATGGAGATAGAAAGCTTGTCGTGTCTTCATAGCAAACTTGGGGCTCCCACTGTTTCGTACTGGTACACCATGAGGACTCTAGAAAGAAAGAAAAATAAACATGGTTTCTAAAAAATAATTATTAGAAATATGGTTTTTATAGAAGAGGAAGAATATTATATAAAATCACTTTCAACTACTGATTCCCAGATTTAAGAACAGAAACAGTGCTGCAGATGAACATATTTTTGGCCCAGCTATTCCTATTTCCCAAATCTTACCCACAGACATTTGGAATTTTTTTCTAAAAGATCTCAAAGGATAAAACAAAGGTAAACATTTTCTTTTCACAGGGAACTATTTATTTCTGTGCTGTCCCAAGTTTTAAAGTAGGGATCCAAATCCAGACCTATAGAAGTTATATGTGTGCCTACAGAGGAACTCTCAAACTCTGGGTGCTTAGAGCTGCTCTGGATTATACAATGCAAATCCATTGTAATGAAGCGTTTGGAAGAGGCAGAGGAAAATCAGACAGTAGCTACATGGCTAAAATATACATCACAAACTCACTTCCCAAAGCAAACTTAAAGCATGCAAGAATGTTTTCATCTCAAAGCTACAAGAATTTCCATTTTAATTCTTACTCTAAACTCAATGAATGCATTTACAGAGTTGTCACATATTCACTAGATGTAATAAGGAACAAAACTGAAATGTATTTATCTGCTACAGAGGAAGCAGAGGCTTCATGAAAAGCGACTAAGTCAACCAATAAAATAATGAAAGTAGTATCTTCCTATCTCAAACCTGTCCGTGGTTGGAAAATGAGGAGGAAATTTCAATTTGGGGAGAAGGCTTCCCCCTCTCTATTTACATCCTTTTTCACTAACAAACAAGAGGTTTAAAGCTGATAAAACCTGACAGTTAGGTCACCAATTAGGCAGCTTCAGATAGCAAACAGAAGCATGCAAAGGACAGAGGTTAGATGAAAGAAACAGGATAGAAAGAGAATGGTAGCAACATCTAGGAGAGAGGAAATACATTCATCAAAGACCAAAGTTGAGTCTGTACAACACTTCTGTTCATGTGATGGAGCTATTTTTTACAATCACTCAATATATGATGGTTCCAGACTGAACTTCCACCAAATTCAGAAAAATTCTGAGTTTTAAATAAAAGAGGGAAAATATAGAAGCTCATACAATGCTTATTTAAATCTATCCAAAAGGAACAAGGATTAATTACAAAACAAAAGGATAAAGTAGAAAAACAAGGCAAGGGATCCATGAAAAGTGACTCAGGGTGTCTCTTGTGCTGAATGTGCCTTGGGAAAGGGAACAGGTTTCAGGAAATACCAAATTCCTGTATGGAAAAAAGGAAAAAAAAAAAAATGGTCCTCTTCCCCCTACAGCAAAAATAATGGAAAGTGAATAAAACTGAATACCAGAAACGCTTGCTGGCATTTCAGTTTTTTCCATCTTCATTAACTTTTCCCATGCATTTCATAGCTAGTTTGCTAAACAAATGCTGGGTTTTTTACTCAGGGCAGTAAGCTGGCAACAACCTACCTAGAGCCACAGCTAGAGCACCAGCTTTTGCAAGACATGCAGTACCAAAGCCAGGGACAACAACGGAGGCTGAAGGCATCCTTTTTATTGTTAAATATTCAAGAACAGTGAACAATCACTTAGACAGCACAGCACATAGCCTTTCAGGCAAGAGCACAGGGCTCTTTGCTTTGAAGATACCTACCAAATTATTGCGGTTTGGTCCTGGTCTCTCCCCATCTAACCGTGTTGGCATTTTCAAGCCACCGTATTTCTTCCAGTAGGTCCAACAGGATGCACAGAGGCGACACTGCATGTTAGGGGGACCCCAAGAATACCACTGGTAAGACTGTGTGGCTAGAGATAACAAAGGTGGAAATTATATATATCCTCAAACAGGATCATTTTTCAGAGCTTATTCTCTTTAGAACCATCACACAAAAAAACCCCACACAAAGACAGTGTAATGCTCAAACAGATATTAGAAACCTGCTGATGGCTTCACTCTCATCCCCACTGTTACACCTACTTGTGATTTCAGCAAAATTAATTACACATACAAAACCTTTTTAAAACACGAACAGAAAAAATAACTGGTAGGATGGAAAAATTTCCTGCTAATGAAACAAAGCTCTCACTTTGCAGGACTGGTAGACAACAATTCCTGCAGAGCACGGGAGAAGGGGAGATTGTCTCCAGGAACTCCCCGACATTAATTGTACGAGTAAAGAATGTAAGATAAATCTGCGACTTGACTTCTCACACAGTCCTACATGTGAGCATCAATGAAGGCTTCCACCCCATAAAGGCAGCCAACCATTAGAACTCAGTGTAGTAGCGCCAGGCAGCAGATCAAATACAAAGATATAACATTTTAAAATCTACTAAAAAACATGAAAGAATTGTCAACTTCACACCTCGGTGATTAAAGTCTTTGGCTCAATAGCTACCTGCAATTACATAACAGCATTTGCTAACTCCTCTTTAAGCATTTTATATTTATCAATGTAATGCTATTGGCAAAAACACCCCAACCAAACAGAACCCACTTTGCTTCAACGCTGCTGTGTCAAACCCTGTTCCCCCACCTCCCCACCACGACACAGCTTTTACTCTGCTGTTTGCAACACAGCACTCGCACTCTCTGTGCACAACTGCCACACTGGCGTGTCACTTACTGTAACAGCTTTCACAAGCCCGTCCTGCTCCCGTGTTCTGTGCCTGTACTCCAGTACCATTTACCACTCCTGGTTTGACATTATTTACATTGATCTGGTTGGGGTTTGGCTTGTTACTTAAAACACAAAGCAAAAAGGAGGACAAACGTTAATTGAGGCATGCAGTTTCCTGTATGACTTAAAAATATACGGCCCCAAATGTCTGAAGATTCAAATTTTGTTCATTGTGTGGCTGTACTTACCAGCAATCTGACTTCCATGAACACACTGTCTCCAATAATATTTAAATAATGCCAATAATAAAAATAACTATAACAATAGGTAGATGCCATTTTCAAGAGTCTAAAACCATTTAAAAACAATAAACCAGTGAGGCCAGGTAGGTATCACACTCACTATCCCAGAAATTCCAATCTAGGTGATAAAAAGGTCTTATCTATGGATCTCTCGCAAATCTGCAACATGAGTGATACTTTACTCCAAAATGAAGCCGGGGAAGGAGCAGAAGAGGTAGATAGAGAAAGGTCAACCCCTGCCTTATTCAGGAGAAGATAACCCTAGATTGCAGTCACAAATATTTCCACATTTCTTATTGCAAAGTGTTGCATTATGGAGCCACCGTTCGCACAAGCTCACTCAACACATCAAACAAAATCTTTGGACGTGGTGTATACACAGAGATATTAATGAATATGAGCCTTCTGGAAAGTCTCAAACTATGGTCTGCACTTTTCTGAAAAGCATTTAGGTTTCTACTAAATGGAAAAAGTCTGAAGGTTTAACATCCACAGAGCAAGAAATGCATTGATGGCTGTCACTAATACATGAATCACCACAGCTCATCTCTGTACTCTCTTAAAAAGGCTGACTCAAGGGGTGAAAAAAGCTACTGGCAGGAGCTGAGAATGAAAGGGCAAACAAAACCTTGGCATAGAGAGCAGTATGGAATAGTACAAAATCTCTGCAGAGGTAGAGATGTCAAAAGAGGAAGAGGAGGCATTCAAAAAACCCTTGGCATGAGAAGGATCAAGAAGGACAGAGAACTGATGTTGCAGGGGCAGAACTTCTGGGAAATGGAGGACGATGGGAGAAGTCACACAAGAAGTTTCAGAGAAGAACACCCGAGGAGCTTATAAAACATGCAGGAACTCCCAGGTGCTGTCAGGAGCTCGTCCTAGGGGAGCAACAAAACGCAGGCAGCCTTTGGGGCCAGCTTCTGAACATACACCTTAACTGTAGTGAAGATTACACTTCTCTCACATTCCCTTACCTGAAGACTGCAGGGAGTGGGCATATTCCTTTTATTTGCAACTAATAAACCCATGAAGCCATGTTTGCAAGCAGAAATATCCTAAAATGGCTTTCTGAAAACTCAGTTGCACAATGCCACAGGAAGTCACAGTGGTTTCAGTGACCCAGAACACCTACTACTTTTCCCCCTGGCTAGTGTTGCAAAAACAGCATTGTGGGAATATGGCCAAATTAATTTGTTTCTAATGGAGCATCAATATTAGGTTTCACATTCCCAGCAATGACCCCTGAAAGCAAAGGAGTTCCAAGTGACTGAATTCTAAAGACAACTGGCCCTTGCAGCTCCAGGATGAACCCAAACACTACTGAGAAGCTTCCACTGCCCTGGAAGCCAGAAAGCCGTCCTTCTCATCTGAAAATGTCTGATCAGGCACTGAGATACAGACCTCAGTAAAGCTCCATTTCTACAGGTACAGATTTGGCTGTGAAGGACCTACAAGGACCACACACACGTCCCATAAGGAGGTAAGACAGTATTTGCCCAGTCTCAGAAAAACTTCAGATCGCATTCTGATAGTGCTCCTCGCTGTAAAGAGAAGAGAAACCTTAGGAGGCAACATGGCACTAAAACTCTGTAAACAGCTTGTTCCTTCAGTACACTGAGGAGCCTGTATGCAGCCCAAAAGAAGCAGAGAAGAGGGGGAAAAAAGGCATTTAGATTAACAAGCCTGATTAGATTTTTTTTCTCCTTTTGCTTACTAATTTGCCTGGCTCTTACAAGGATTAGTGTTGGGGGGGGGGAGGGCATTAGAATGGCACAAAGTTCCGACACCACAGATGGCAGGAGATCTGCAGGCACATTTAACAAAGGAGAAGTTGAAAGAGGGTGCATTCATGCTACCCAGCGTTTTCTCTGGGATGTCACTATAGTAACCTGCTGCAAAAGAACTTCTGCCAATGATTCACTAGCAAATGCCATGTGCAAACATTACCAGGATGCTGTAAAACAAACACTCCTCACAGATGCACACTGTTGCATGCAGCGTTGCTCAATAGACAGAGTGAAACGAAGTGAAGAAAACTAAGGTTCCACTCAAGGTCTTGTGGCTCAACACCAAACATGTTGCTTACCTTCTATACATTTATTTATTCTCTGAAAGATGCAGGAGTCTGCCTTAAATCCATCAGTAATCCATACTAAAAGGTTCTGGCTTTTTTGAGCAGTGTGGAGGGAAGTCCTGATGTGTCTGGTTGCAAATAGCAAGTTGAGAACAAGACGGCACTCGCTGGCATGCACATCCAAAGCACTAAGATCATGTGCAGAAAGGAGGGTGATGGCCTGATTCCACGGCCCTCTCTACAACCCTCATCAACCCTGCTTTTCAAACACAAGGGAAAGCGATGTACGGGTGAGAGCTGATCACCAAATCACACTGATCACTCAATTACCAGGCTGTGGTTGTGACAATAACTTCCCTTCAGGATTTTGGGGGCAGTACAGTTAACGCAGGTGCAACAAGCACCAGAAAGCGCCCTGCTCCGAGGCTAAGGGCACATTTCAGAGGGGCAGCAACAATAAAATTTAGGCAGCTAATGTCTCCATTGGATGAGAGGCAAAGAGCTCTTAATTGTTGATGATATGTTAATTAAAGTTGTTTGATATCGCCAAAACCTGCTACAGCTATTAACAAGAGAATTAGATGAATAACTGGATGAATCATTAAGCAATTAATGAAGCTGAAGTGAAAGATGCAAATAAGCTAGTGAGAATACTGATGGTGTGGTAAACTATCGTTTCCAGTTCTTACATCAAGAATAGAAGTCTTTTAAATGGGTTTCAACTCTGCTGGAGCAGTCAGCTATACTAGAACAGGGATTGGGAGGTGCAGAGTTCTGGACTGATGAGTCTCAACTAAAAAGATTAAGGTGATAAAGCACATGCAGAAAGAAGGCACTAGAAGCCAGCCATCATGGAGTGAATCCCCTGCCTAAAAAACCCAACCTGAAGATAATCCTGAGCCACACAGAACGCTGGAATCCCTTTACTACATGACTAACTAATATGTGACCCACAGCACAGTGATAAAATAGTGGTTGTTAAAAACAACTATGAACTTAACACCATCAGTGAATGTTTCCTGTTATTCAGGAAAACGTGGTGGTGGCTAGAGGCAACTGAACACTTAAGAAATAAAACCTTATAAATAAGAACAAGTTTTAATCCTTTGTAAGGAACATTTATGCCATCTACCTCTAGGCATCTAATGCAAGTGTCTGGATTCCTCATCCAGACAACAGAGAGGCAAGCTCTTACCACAACTCTCCAGGCTACTGTAAACATCCACTTCTACCAGCAGGTCTAATGGCTGCTAAACAATGCTCTCTGAAAAGGAGCAGCTCTCTCCAACAAAATGTTGAAGATTGCCATTTTAACAAGTACAGCTACAAAAGAAAGAAAAGTGTTGTGCCTTTAATTTTCCCATGCTGCAATGGACCCCTGCACTATTAAACAGAGAAGGGAAAAAGTCTTGTTCCTCAGGCAAAGGACAACCAAGAAACAGATACAGGAATTATCTTCAACTTGTTAAGCAGTCACCCCCTTGTAGTCATCCAAAGCTTTGGCTTATTCTTCCAGTTTCCTTATTAAATAAAAAAAAGAAGAGGCAGAGTAGGGAATAATATTTCCTTACATTACAAGTGTTTGTGAAGCAGCTTTAAAAGTGCTTTGAGATTCTCAGATAAAATACTCTAAGTAGAATATATTCATTTACATATGTAAATTTAAAATTTACATTTTGGAGAGTGGGAATTATAGGGAGAACTTAATTCTTCCCTTTTTGTTCTCACCCCTTCTGGTATCTCTTAGATCAAAGCATAAGAGAGAAAAACCCCACAAAATTGTATGCCTCAGCCTTCATGATTTGCAGATGTCCTAATCCCAAAAAGCACCAGCTATACAACCAGGCTGTCAAAAAAGGAATAAAGTAACTACACACAAGATGCATTACAAAGCCACTCACACAAATGTCAGGTTCAGTCACATCAACTACAGATATCTGTCCCAAAACCAGGATACTTCCTTGAAAAAGCACAGAAATGCTGGTCTAATATCTAGGACAGAAACACATTTCCAGTATCTAGGATGTTGGTTTAGGACTTGATAACCTCACATCAATTACCTCCACGCTTCAGTTACCCACAATTTAAATTTGAGGCAGAGTCTTAAATTAAAAAAAATACCAACTCTAAAGCTTCACGTAGAGTTGTTATTTTTCACTGTATAACACGTAGGTGACATGAGAAATAACCTTATAAGACCACTTCTATCACTTATATTGTTTTTCTTATTTTTTTCCTTCCTTCTCCCTATATTTTCTTACCAACATCACAGGAACAAGCGTGAGTCCCATCAGCAGAAGATGGCCAGAGACAAAAAAGTTAGAAAAAAAAAAATCTTTGAGTCTGGGTCTCTCTTTGTAAACAATTTTCCACCAGTTATTGTTAGAATAGACTTCATTGTATCAGCTGATATGCTTCTGCATAGGTCTTGTGACAGCCTACATCCAGTAATTTATTTTTGAGGTGACAAGTGGATCATTATGGTTCAAGCCTCGAAACAGGAATGGGCTCAGTAACACGACAAGGACAAATCAATAACATTGATATTTGGATCCCTACAGCACGTATTGCTATTACAAGCTAAGAATATAATCTTCTTCTAGGTCACAAGATAATGTAGATGCAATATATTCCCAAAGCTTGTACTGTAACTTCAGTAGAAATAATAATTAAAAGAAATAAAAAAAAAATCTTAGAAACACTTAATTGTTGCCACATTTGAAAGAATTAATAGAAAAAGGAAAAAAAAGGCAGCAGCAGCATTCATGTGGGATCAGATAAGTCACGTACACGATTGCTACTTTTCCTGATGCACATGCAATGATATTGAAGAAGGAGGAAAATTTGACACCCTTTTACCAGTTAAACAATATGTAAGTTACAAAATCAACTGTGACTGGAAATCAAAGTAAAGAGATAAAAATAGCAACCACACGTTTAGAGACAGAAGTCTTTTACTGAAGTGGAGAGGTAAGTTGCTGATTTGATTATATTCTCTAGATAGCAACAAGAATTATCTTGCTGAGATACAGTGCTGAGGGATAAGATACCGTTCCAGACAGCCATTATCAAATGAACACCATAATCTTTCCTGATACAAAGCCCTACCTACATATATTATAATCCAAGAGCAACAGCAAGACTAACAGGCTCTCTTGTCTGCAATATCCCTTTGCATCCAGTCTAAATGAATTGCATTGGCTTTTGCTTTCCAAGCATATCACATTATGAATCCATGTTTAATTTGATGTCCAGTGTCCCCCTGCAGAGTAACACCATCCACAAAAAGCAATACTATTGAAAAACTGCATGCCAAGAAATATATTTGGTGTTACTCCAAATATTACACCTAAATTTTAGTAAGTGCATCTGAGAGATACCAACACGACAAAAATTACTAAAAATTAAGTATTATGGAGTAGTTAATTTGCTAACCCATTTGTTCACAACCATGCTGACCTGCTACCCCCACTCCCTCCCAGTCCACATAAAAATAAAAATGAGGAGACAGGGAACGATTGCTTCAGGATGGGAACATTCTAGAGGATGAAGGAAACGAGGCACGTGACAGCACAGCATCCTAACCAGGAAAGTCCCAGTGGAAAAGCCCTTGGCTGCCAGTGGAGGAAATCCCCTGTGTGCCCCAGAAGTGGAGGATCATTGTGCGGGAACAGCTCTATCTTTTACACACTCGTAAGCAGCAGCGTAACTGTACTGGGAGGAGACCTGCTTTCTTCTAGCCAGCACTCAGTTACTCAAGCTACAGTGCTTTCTTCCACAGGGCTCCTAGCTGTTTGCTACCCTCAGGGCATGGTTAGCCTTAACTCTGCTAAAATGCAGAGCCGTTCCAGCCTACTCGCGGGTCGGCACAAGGTGCGTCACTGGTACCCTGAGTTAATGGTTCTCCGACACGTTTGTTCGACTGTGCCTCTCGTGATGCAGGTAGTGCAAATGGATCGTGGTGGCAGGCCAGGGAAACTGCTACCCCAGACCCTCTGCAAGGAAACAGAAACCAAAACAATACAAAAAGATACTTACTAGTTGGGTATATACACTTGTTTTAGCTTGCTTTCTGCTTCTGCTGCTTTCAATCGTTTCTTTAAAAGGAAAAGAAAAAATGTAAAAGTTAGAATAAAAAGAAAATAAGGACTATTCCTCCCGGGAGTCCAGTAATATACCTGTGAAAACTTCAGTGCTTATTAACGGACAATGAAGTTTTTCATTTCACTGAGCAGCTACCACAAAATCCTTTTCCAACAGGACAGTATCCACTGGAAACAACTGAGGGCATCAAATGACTGTGACAGCTTTTCAAAAGTCAAAGAGATGACAATCTATAAAGTCAAACTTCTCATTCCCATTCACTTCAATACAAAGCCATGCACTGTTCCCCCCACAACCCTTTCTTCTCCTGCAGAGGAAGATCTGACATCCCAGTTTGTTTGTTTTCCGTGATGGTATTCACCAAGTGAACAATAACAGGCATAGTAATATACATTTTCCATCATACAACTCAACACCTAAACCAATTTGGAGCTTGAAAGACTTCTTTGTTGATAGTCCTCACTTTGGAAGACTGGCACAGGAGATTTTCTTTCCAAGTTCCAAAGGCCAAGAGCTCATCTCAAAACTGTTGTAGAATTACCCAATACATTTGATTATTCCCTTCTGAGTGAACATCAGCCACGTGCATTTGCACTTTCGGAAGGTGAGAAGCACTAGGCATTTAACCCACTTTGAGACAAAAAGGAAACAAACCCCAAGCACAGGTGCAAGTGTCAGGGGACAGGTGGCAAAGACCATCAAGGGGCTAAAAAGGGGAGAAGCTAATGAGACCAACCAGCCCATAATGGCCATTGCCAGGAGATACTAAGGAACATAACAGATGTGTGTAAGGGAAAAACCACACAAGAGGCAGACTTTTGGAGCATGTGGATGTATGTTTAGAAGTACACCCCATTTGTCCTTTACGCAGCCCTACTTCAGTAAAACCATCCGTTAGCTTCTGTCCATATTTCTGGAGTAAATGGATTAGAGGATCCCTTCAATGGGGTGTGTGGAGTAGATCTCCCCAGAACAGCACTGCTTCCTTCTTTTTTCAGCTCCAGCCGTGAACTTTCTGAGAGCCCACAAGAACAAGGCAGAGGCAGGCAATTAGCATGAGCTTTACTAACGGGCCAAGACCTTTTACAACTCAAACCTTCAGACCATTTAGAAAGTACAAGAGAGATTCTAAGGTTCAAGTTCTCTCTTTATTCCATAAGTTAAGTCAATTTAGGGTGAACTTCTGAAGGCCTCTAGCCCAACCCTCCAGCTCAAACCTGGAACCATGTTCTTCAACATTCACGCTGGTGACAGTGGCCTGCATAAAGCCACAATGTTTTCCAGACAAACCAGCAGCATGGTGATACTGTAGACAAACAGATTAGCTTAACATATTCTATGCAGCAGCCTCAAGGCACAGTCTAAGAAAATTCATGTAAAGCTAAGTCAGTATTCTTCATAGCTACAGCAAGCATCAGAAAATGTAATAAAATTGAAGAGTGTGTCACTGAGGAACCAGACAAACATAAAAATCCTTTTACAATGACACGATGGACATGTAGAAACAATGAAGCACAGGTTTCCTGAGAGCACAAAGCTTGTGTCAATCAGAGGGACAGTCTTAAGCAACAGTTTTCCATCTGACAGTTCCTTGACAAAGCTCTCTAGACTCCTGAAGAATTCCCCTCTTTCCTTTTCTTGTTAAACAAGTCGACCCACCTTAGAAATCAAAGAATGAAGTTGTCAGACAAGAGAACAAGGACTGGAAAAACAGAACTGCTGCAAGTTATCCTGAGACTGTGGGTACACCCCTTCACAAAGCTGCATCCTAAAGCGGACTTCTTTCTGCTGGTGTAGGCAAGTTTCCCACATTACTTCTGTTAAATCTCATCAAGGACAAGGACAGCTGCCTGGAAACTGTCCTCAAGAAAACCCGAATGAAGACTTGGTGGAGACAATCCTTTCAATCCTATTGACCTGGAAGAATCAATAACGTACATTTTGCTGGCAACTGGGGATGGAGCTAAAGAGATTCTCCCTCTGAATACAAACCACAAATTCAAAGTTGAACATTTTCAAAGCACCTTCTTCAAGTCTTTTTATACAAGAATCTAAAGACAGACCTCAAAAAGTGCTGTGACAACAGTTCTCCAACAGCATCAGAAACCCCCTCTGCCTTCCAGAGAGGCACTACCCAACAAAGTCCTCCTTCCACAAAATGCATGCTTTTCAGGTGCATTTCCACTCATGCACTGAAGGCTCTTCCAATCACAGCCTGAACTGAAAAACAGGTCTTCTTTCCCCAGGCTCTCACTACAACGGGCAGTTATATCAGGAGACAAACCATCACGGAGCTCATACTCTTACCAGGAATTACAAGGAATTTTGAGACACAGCTTAAAATACTGAAATACTGTTTGATGAACTTTGTACAAGAAGTGTGTCTCCTTGACACCTAAGCAGGAAATTCAGGGAAGCTCCATTGGTAGAGAACTTATTTTTTTTATTCTTTAATTTCCACTACATTTCTAAACCGGGGGGGAAGCAGCAGTTTTCTTGACAAAAGCTCCCAAGGGAACTACCTACAGTCATTATGTTATGACAGTTTTGGAAATCAGTGAATGGGGAAAGCTTCATGCAAGCACAATGCCTTACCAGCAGCTGAAACATTCTACTATCCCCAATGTCAAGGCATTTGCCTTGGGGACAAGGCAACATTAAGCAACATTGTAGTAAACTGGAGATGAATGTTAACCTCACACCGCGGATTTCCTTCCTGATTGATGACCATGCTGCAAGCTCCAAGCTAACAACTGCCTAAGTCATGTGGACCTAGCAATACCATCTCCCCTACAGCTGCCTGGGGATCAGCACAGAGCCCGATGTAGAGCATACATACTCCTTTATTACAAGCAGCATAGCAGGAAAACTGAAGGTTTTCAGAAGGTACCACAATGTACTGGATAAGAAAAGGTTGGGTTTGCACTGAGTACTTGTGGCTGTGGACATCCATAGACCAGAAAAGAGTTTCCTACTTTCTGTCAGTGACTGATATCAGAAGGTACGAAAGAAAGTGCCTGAATTACAGACCTGTACTATCACAGAATAATCCCTTTGCACAGAAAGTGCTTTGCTAGGTCCTTTGCCAGTTATGAAATTGGTTTGTACCTGAAGCTTAGTTATGTTATAAATTCGTAATGTTGTCTGATGCAGTTATGAATGTCCTCACCCACAAAACAAACCCTGAACATTTATAACTTTTTCTAGTAGTTTGGTCTAAATGAAATCTTTTGTCTTGGAGTTACTTATATATGCATGTCTTAAGTATCTGCCCTTATTTATCTCACCATATTTTCCCCATCTATAAAAGGGAGATGTTACCAACTTGTCTATCCCACAGGGACCAAGGGAATAAACTACTAAGCACTGTATATTCAAGTTGGTGCAAACATCTGCCCTTTATATATCCTTGCCCTACATCTGACACCTTTCACCCTGCACATCGAGCCTGAAAGTTTTCTAATCCAGGACATACCAGAGCAAACACCTGAGGTTATTTTCTAAAGAGTGAACATCTATAAAGAGGAAATAACAGAAGAAATTGATCCGTAACTGAGGAGTCGAGTTGGTAGACAGCACGGGGATGCCCAAAACATCCTCAGACATTAAGCCTTTATGAGTCGATGATGGGGTAGACAATGGATCTCATTTTCTGGATATAGAGAACTTTAACACTGTTTATTCTTTTTCAAAATTCTGAACACACAAACGCTGCTGGGAGGCAGAGGAGAGATGGAACAGAAAAAGATAACGAGTCCATAGTGCATTCTGGGAGAAGCAGTTCCAGCTGCTTGTGCTCCAGCAACATCTCAGCAGTGATGTTTGGTCTCTGCCACTTGCATGGCATTTTGGAATAAAAAGTGTCCTATGTATACAGAGAAATGTTTATTTAATGTTATTTCTACTTTGCAAGCACCCAGTACTTTATGAAGGCTAGTACTTCAAGATGTCACTCTCAGCTCTTGGCTAGGTACAAAGAAGCTTTGC